>OU342630.1:12806669-13115366 GCA_910589415.1 Malachius bipustulatus
CAATATTAGCGCTTGCGCACAAAATCGATCTAACCGGTTCTGTGACGGTTCCGGGACCGTACAAAAATAGCGTGTTGGAACAAACCTCATGTTACAATTGGACACAACAGGTTTCTTTCCGCTTTCCGTTTCGGTCATTCTAATCCTGGCATACCTCAATCAAAGATCAGGGGGAATTACGATAAAGTTATTGACTGATTAATTATAAACGTAGATTAATTATTTGGGACAGCAGTCGATAACGAAAAAGATACTCTTTTTTCTCAAAAAAAAAAACTTTATTTCAGTTCTTGTTCAGGGGTAAGAAAATGAACTCTAATAAATTGTTAATAATGTTGGACACTTTCCTGAATGAGTATTTGATCTTCTCTATCTTTACAAACCATAATTATTAATTTCCAAGTTTTGCTTTTGGATTTTTTTTTAATTCCAAAAATAGCTTGTTCTAATAATTTTCTTAAATTTTTGAAGTTTTTTTTAAAGTCTTGAGAAAAAAGAGTACCTATACTTTTCCTAATCGACTGCTGTCTCAAATCTATATTTCTTCATTATTATAAATTAGTAGTTTATTTCGACTGTCCAGTTTATAATGAAATTAGGAATTATTTGGGATTGCAGTCAATTAAATTAAAGAACACTCTTTTTTCTACGTCAAGCTTTCGAATTAATTTTAATTCTTCTTCAGGACTATAGAACTTGAGATTAAAATTTAAAGTTTGTAAAAATTGTTAACCATAGGACTGTTCTTGCATACATTTACAGCAATTAAAGACAACAAAGATAAAATTACATAAGTACTAATGAAGTTCAATTTCCAATTCAGGCCGAAATGATAAAAAAAATTTTTTAGAAACACTTATAAAAATTTTTTTATCATTTCGGCCTGAATTGGAAATTGAACTTCATTAGTACTTATGTAATTTTATCTTTGTTGTCTTTAATTGCTGTAAATGTATGCAAGAACAGTCCTATGATGGTTAACAATTTTTACAAACTTTAAATTTTAATCTCAAATTCTATAGTCCTGAAGAAGAATTAAAATTAATTCGAAAGCTTGACGTAGAAAAAAAGAGTGTTCTTTAATTTAATTGACTGCAATCCCAAATCATTCCTAATATCATTTCTTCATTATTATACAGTGCGGATATTTATAGTCCATTCCAGACCTTCAATTTTTAACTGAATGTGAGAGAACTTTGAAACAAAACCTAAATCAAATTTCATGAACTTTACTACATTTTGACGTCCAATCACGTCAAATTTACTAATCTGTCAAGTGTCAAAGATCAAAGATGACGTTGAAGTCGCTGTTACCTTCAATTTTTTAAATGGTGGCGTGATATTATGAGACCTGATTTTAAAGGTATTTCAATTATCCGTACAAAAGTTATGATAGTTGTCAGCTTTGACAGCCTTTGTGTCAATGCAGATATAATTTTGAAACAAAAACTAAATCAAATGTCAGATATTTTACTTTATGGCATAAAACCGATTTCTCAAATATAAAAATTTATGTTATAGTTTCTGTCAACTTCAAAATTTTGAGGGGCATGCGGGGGTCGGGCGAGGGGTCGGGTGATACCTCATTTTAAAGGTATTTTAATTATCTGCACAAAAATTATGTTAGTTTGCAATTTTGATTTTTTTTTTTGTCAACAACGTTTATAGTCCCACCCACCCTCTTTATATTGTGAGCAACCTAGTCGAAATTTAAAACAAATATCATTTTTGTGTAGATAATTACTTGTAACTTTAAACTGAGGTATCACATGAGCGGCCCTCACCATTTCCCTCAAAGTTATGAAGTTGACAGCGACTGCAACATCATCTCTAACATCTTTGACATTTGACTGATCAGTTTTATGTCAAAAATTAGTAAAATCTATGACATTTGATATAAACTGCTCAACAAATGAAACGTTACATGACCAAATTTGCCCTAACTTTGGCACTGATAAAATTTGGATTGTTTCGAGCAATTCAATTTTTGTTTCGAGGGTTCACTAGTTCAATCCCTTGTTTATCAGTCCGTATGTTTGCAAGAACTTGGTACTTCACAGAAAGTTTATATAGGGTGGTAGATAAAACAGTTCAAAATCTCAGAAAGTTTAGCTTGCTCCCATTTGATCAAAGATTTTTCTTTTTAAATTTCAACACAAAGATCATGAAGATGGACCTCATATCTCGAAACGCTTTTCGAATTTTCCGATTATTTCTTTTATTTACAGGGTGATCTCAAAATAACTACTTTTTGGTGTGACAATGATAACTTTGTTACCCGTGACTCGATTTTCAAAATGTAGGGCTCATTTTAAAGATAAAACTTCAAGCAAGAACACGCAAGATTGATAATCGCCTAAGGACAAAAATTGAAAATACAGGGTTGTATTAAAACTAACCCAAATCTGAATGGCTTCCGAAATCTGGTATTAAGGAAAATTTTAAATAAAGTCAAGTTGCTTTCAAACAAACCATTCATTCTGAATACTTCAAGATGTTCTTCGCTTGCATGAGTTAAGAATTGTTGACATAAGAACAAAATTACAACTTCGTGTTTTCGAATGAGGTAGCCGCTTTGTTATTATTAGGCTTATTGTTTATCATATGGATGTAACTTTTATTGATTGTTGTTTGACGGCTGATAAAACTGTTTTATTTATTGTAAGAATCAATTGACCACCCTTCTCCGGATATATAAATCCCCTTGAGCATGTTTGGAGCAGAATGAAAAAAAAATCCTAAAGAAAAGGAAGGAAAAATGGATAATTTGGATGATTTGGTGATAGCTATACAGGAAGAATGGGAAGCTACTCCCCAGAATTTTTTCATCACCTGGTGGAGGGAATGCCAAGAAGAGTTACGGCAGTTATAAAAGAGGCAGGGGAGGTCCGACAAAATACAGGGTGTCCCAGCTCATTCGAAGCGGTCTCTGTAGGCCAAACGATGCACCTTTTCAAAAAACTTTTTGAAAATTCAAGTACAGAATCACAATGGCCATAATTTAAAATTATTTTGGAGTATACAGAGTGTCCCATATGACAGTGACATATCAAAGTTATATTTTTTTAAATGGAATGCTCCCATGTTATTGCAGTTTTAGATTATCTGAGAAGAGGAAATAAGATTGGCTTTTACAGTTGGTGTTTAAATTCAGAAGTTTTTGAGTTATAAACAAGTGAAAATCGTCATTTTTCAAGTTCAAGGCCCTGTACATTGAAAACGGTTCAAGATAGAGAAAAACGGCTTACATGTCCCTATTTTAACTTTTCATGTACTATCCCATGATGTAGATAAAATGTTTATACAGGGTGATAAAAAATTTGAAAACTTCTGAGATTTCTCCACGCGTCGCCAAATAAAAAAATCAAAGAAAGCAACAAATGTTTCTATACCATAGAATAGTACATGAAAAAGTAAAATATGGACATGTAAGCCGTTTTTCTCTATCTTCAGCCGTTTTCGTTGTACAGGGCCTTGAACTTGAAAAATGACGATTTCAGTTCGAAAACACGAAGTTGTAATTTTGTTCTTATGTCAACAATTCTTAACTCATGCAAACGAAGAACATCTTGGAGTATTCAGAATGAATGGTTTGTTTGAAAGCAACTTGACTTTATTTAAAATTTTTCTTAATACCAGATTTCGGAAGCCATTCAGGTTTGGGTTAGTTTTAATACAACCCTGTATTTTCAATTTTTGTCCTTAGGCGATTATCAATCTTGCGTGTTCTTGCTTGAAGCGTTAGCTTTAAAATGAGCCCTACATTTTGAAAATCGAGTCATGAATAACAAAGTTATCATTGCCACACCAAAAAGTAGTTATTTTGAGATCACCCTGTAAATAAAAGAAATAATCGGAAAATTCGAAAACCGTTTCGAGATATGAGGTCCATCTTCATGGTCTTTGTGTTGAAATTTAAAAAGAAAAATCTTTGATCAAATGGGAGCAAGCTGAACTTTCTGAGATTTTGAACTGTTTTATCTACCACCCTATATAAACTTTGTGTGAAGTACCAAGTTCTTGCAAACATACGGACTGATAAACAAGGGATTGAACTAGTGAACCCTCGAAACAAAAATTGAATTGCTCGAAACAATCCAAATTTTATCAGTGTCAAAGTTAGGGCAAATTTGATCATGTAACGTTTCATTTGTTGAGCAGTTTAGTTAGTTTTTTTTTTTTACCAAAGTTGTACCTCATTCGAATCAAAAGTTAAGGGAAAGGATCACTATGAACGTCCTCACTGTACCAGAACGTATGTCGTACCTACTATATTTGGTATTTGGTATCTGAGTAGTTTTGGGTGAGAGTAGGTACTTGTACTCAGAGTACTTTTTCGTTTTATCAGGAACACCATTGGGCACACAAGATCAATGACAGATATTGAATCACTACGCAATAAAAATTATCGTATAGAATATCTGATGTCAGGTTTTTTTGTTTCAGGTCTGAGCTCATGGTCAAAAAACTGCGATATTATGCAAGATTTATAGTTGTCTGTTTATTGTTAAGGCGAATGAAGTTAGTCCGAGAATTAATTATAGAATTAGATAGACATATCGCTGATTACACGAGTACATATGAACCTGACGACCAAATCGAATGGAGTCTGGTTCTTGATGAAATTAAAGCGTTCATAACTGCCGATTCCTTAGTGACTGTTCTTCACGCTGACACCAGTCCAATTGTGCTTTCTCATAGGTAAGAATAGTTTGTGTTTTATTGCAAGAACTCAGAAATTCACCCACTTTGTAAATCTGTAAATTGTCCAAGGGATGTGTAATATGTATGTAGAAGATATACTGCTTAACTAACTAAAATGTACCGGATGGGCAACTAAGAATGAACGCCGACCATATCTCAGGAACGGCTCGTCACACACACCTTAAGAATATAATTCTTTTTTCCACTATGTAAATATAAATATATATTATACTATACTATTTAATGTTTTTAAGAAAAATCGCGATATTTCCTTACATGTCAGATAACGCACTCTAGCGGTTGCGGTGGTCACAAAATGAAACATTCGAAAAATGTAGTCGACAGAGAAAGGAAAACGCTTTGTAACGAGACTAGTCTTGTTAAATTCCGTTGAGGTTAACCGGAATAATCGACTTTTGAATAAACAAAACTTTGACGTACTCCCACCACTTTATTTTCGAGATGATGACAAAAAGTTTCAAATAAAAAAAAATCTAAATTATTTGGGGATTGGACTACATGTGTTTTGAATACACCCTTAATTGAAAAAATACGGATAAACTACCCATTTTCCATTCTGCCATGACTATTACGCCCCCTACCGGTAGTTTTAGAAGCTCACAAATATTTTCTAGCGACTTTATGGGGTCACTTTCCTCCTAAAAATGTTTACCCTAAAGCTGTGTGACAAGACATTCCTGAGATACGGCCGGCGTTCATTCTTAGTTGCCCACCCGGTACAGTTCTGTTTGAATAAATCTGAAACAATTTTAGTTTTCTAATTTCAATGTGGTTTATAAATTGAACAATGTTTCCATGGCTTCAATGCTGTCAGCAAAAATGACAGTCTATTTTATTTATCAAAAATTGACACAAAGATATAAAAATTACTTTTCTCTGAGCTTTTCTCCTTTTCAAATTGTTTCTTTATGATTAACATTAAATTACCTCTTGTTGTTGAAATAAATTACGATAAATTTCTTTTTGTCAAGCATCGCCAAAAGACTTGATAAAATCAAGTTATACACTAACATGCTGAAAGCTACAAACACAACTAAACAAAAAAGTTGTCCCAGATTTATAGGAACAAGTAGAATTGGCAGTTAGAAGAGTGGTCCCTATTTTATTTGAACAGAACTGTACCGGGTGTCCCAACACTAGTGTCCACCCCCTAAATCGAGCTTAATTTTAAAGATAAAAAATTGAAACTTTGAGGATTTGTGTACTTGAAATAGGACCAGGGAATGGCATAATCAGTTTCATTAAAAAACATTTTTAATATCTTTTTAATAATCACCTTTTTCATGAGTCCATACTACGACACTGTCCAGTGCAGGTTCATTGTGCCGGCTAGCCCCTCAAGAGCCGTCCTTCTATTTATTTGGGCCTTATTTACTTTGCCATAAAACTTATTGCACCTACCTTTTTCAGATTATATTGATTATATTGTTCAGATTATATTGTCTACCCGTCATTGCTATATAATTATATTTTATTTAATTAAAGCCTTATAATTAGTTTTCTCACATTTCTTTCAAGCGATATTGATTTTATTAATCGATTTCTACGTATGTATTGAAAAAAGTCAATTTTTTTTTCGACAATTTATCACCATCTTACAGTTTTTTATCGCTGGCGCCCGAACTAATTTTTTTTAAATGAAACTGATTATGCCATTCCGTGGTCCTATATCAAGTACGCAAATCCTCAAAGTTTCAATTTTTTATCTTTAAAATTAAGCTCTGTTTAGGGGGTGGACACTAGTGTTGGGACACCCGGTACATATCTTACAGGATAAGGATATTGGGATTAGGAACATCGATTCAGTATAGTTGTGTTCAAATAAAACTGGGACAACTCTTATAATGCAACTCTCCATTCCACTTGTTTATTTAAAACTGGGACAACTTTTTGCTGTGTTGTATTTGTGGCTTTCAGTATTCTTAGTTGTTACCTGATTCCAGTAAATCTGTTAGGGATACTTGGCAAAAAGAAATTAATCATAATTTATTGGAAGTAACAAGAAGTAAGAGAAATTAAACATAAAGAAGATCTATTGAAGAATACGTAGGTACTTACATCATTATATTCTTCAATAATTTTTCAAGGAATTTTCAACGAATATTTCGAGGAATCCAAACTAACTGCATTTTATGATTTAAATAAACATCTTTCAATAATAATAATTTTTCATAGCATTTGATGATTCTTTCTTCTCTTTCTTTTGAAATAAGTTTACCTGTTTCGGCATTTTTTAAATTTTGAATTTATTTGACAACTTCAGTTTTTCAATAAATTCCTTGGCGTTTTCGCTGTAACTAGAGTACCGACTTAGGACCTCACACCTAGTTTTCGCAAAAAAATTTTAGATATAGTCATGTCAAACAATCAGTTAAATTTATCCGCAAGAAATGAATTAACTACTAAAAAGAACAATTTTTAAAGAAAACAGAGTTACAGTTTTTTAATTTACGTTTTATAACAGTGCAACAAGAAAACAAGTTTTGCAGGTGATGTCATAGCCTATACCATAATCGAAGAGTGTTTCTATGACTTCACAACTGCCACAACGTAAATTTTTTATCAAGGTTATTTATACACTGTGTTGCATAGGAAAGGTAAACTTGGCATAGTTTTCAAGGGAAATGGATTTTTTGAAGGCTGTCATTTATTTTCAAAGTATTGTTGAAATATTATTTACACGTATTCCCTATGTTCCCTTTTCTATGCAACACAGTGTATGTATATCACTATATGAAAACATTTTTCAATTTAAAAGCCACATTTAAACTAGAAAATTAAAACTGTCCCAGATTTATTTGAATAGAGCTGTACATTCCTAACAAGGGATAACTAAGTGATAGTCAAGAAACATACTTCACAGAAAATAGACTTTAAAATCGCATGCCTCTTGCATGTAACCTATTCTAATATTTTTCCTTACATCAACAAGAAATTGATCACGTTTAAATTATCTTCATTATCGTCATCAATAATGATAATCATCCTTTAGTCCAAGAGCTAGCGACAAAAAAGTTTAAGAGCTGATTTGAAAGGGCTGATGCTTTCAGATCAGACTGTATTTTGGCAATAGAAAGTCACTGAACAGACAGAACGCTAGGTGTTAGGACATAAGGCTGGGACGTTTTCAAAGCTTTTCGAAAAAAATTCTGAAAATTTCCTTCAAATTCATTGTTTATTGGCAAAAACTGTGAACGCGGTGATTTTCAATATTACCTACTAAATAATTTCATATCCAAATAATAAAAGACACTGAAGAAGCAGAACATAACAACAACAATTCTTGCTTCCCGACCCCCGAATGAAAAGCATTTCCTGAATAACAAGATGAATGGTTGTTATGTGTGTTATTGTTAATTGTTTTATATTATTATTATATGCAATTATTATTGCATTGACAATTTTTGTCATAAACAATTAATTTGAAGGTATATGTTTCAGATATTTTTTTCTGAGTTTTTGAAAGCATGCCTTGTGTCCCAACACCTGGCGTGCAACAGTGGCTTTCTATGGCCAAAATACAGTATGGAATGATCTGTTAGGTGCTCCGCTATCTAATTTGCGATCACAGGGAGTATATTTCTCAGAAACGTTTTCCTTCCTTGGTACTTTAAGTAGAAGACTCATTAAAACATTTTACAGATCGCGTTAGCAATGAAGATATTCTAAAGAGAGTGCAAAAACACGACACTTACTAAGGCCACTACGATTGGCGAATTTGACAGAAAATTGATTTTCAATGACATTGGAAACGAAGGCTGTGGCACACTTTCTGCTCATTGGTCCATTTTTCGTATTTTCTGTTATTTTTAGTTGAAAAGACTAAAATATATATAAAATATATACTATTTTTCTATACCCAAACCTCGGATATACAGGGTGCACCATATATTCTTCTCTATATTGCTATCTCCTGAACCCTAAGAGATACAGGGTCGGTTAAATCAGAGAAGAGATTCGCAGTTTTGTGGCCATCTCGAATCCGTCAAGACATGCAAAATATCTGTGAGGGCTCCTGAAATATCCTGAAAAAAAACAAAAAAATCGAGATTTATTATTTTTGCCATATCTTTCTTATTATTAAAAATTAATAGATAATTTTTTGTAGGCTTACATAAATCGTCAAGAGCTACACATCATTACAAAAATTTTCAAGGCCGACTAGATCCAAGAGTTTTCACAGAGAACTTTCGTTTTTCTTATGGCCGCCATATAATTTTTTTATGTCGTTCGATATGAAAAAAATAATGGAAAGCAAAAATTAATAAACTTCAAAAGTTGACTGAAAATTCTGGGATCTAGTCGGCTTTGAAAATTTTTTAAATGGCAGATGGGTAGCTCTGGCCGACTTATGTAAGCCCACAAAAAATTATTTATTAATCTCCAATAATAAAAAAAGATATGGAAAAAATAAGAAATCTAGATTTTTCAGTTTTACAGGATATTTCAGGAACGGTTACAGATATTTTGTATGTGTTGACTGATTCGAGATGGCCACAAAATTGCGCTTCTTTGGACTTGTTTAACCGACCCTGTATGTGTTAGCGTTAGGAGATAGCAATATAGAGAAGGATATATGGAGCACCCTGTGTAAATTAAGCAGTTTCGCATCAAAATGTCAATTTACATTTCCAAACAATTTTTTTCGATTTTTTTTTAATTCTTCCAAAATGTTCACGGACAGTAAAAAAATTTCGCTCGAAAACGAAACTTAAATTGAAAAAAGAGCCGTTCTTAAAATGCCTTCGAAATAATTAGGACCCCCGTGTCCTTCAAAATTTTGAAGTTGACAGCGACTCGCGACTAACGATGATGATTGATTCGGTTCTTGTACCAAAGTTCTGTCTCATAAGGCTCAGGTTTTAAAGGGACGGGGGATGATAAACGTCCCCACTGTATAAATGAAGTATACATAATTATATTTAATTAATAATCTAACAAATAAAATTCTCTCATTGTTTAACAGACTTAGTCCACTCACGACGCCACCTGTTGAAAAATCTCAATTTATGAACTTAACGCTTCAAGAAATATTAATAATAGGTAGTTCTTCAGAACAAGTGAAATTTTCCGAGCTCACAATGGATATGTTTCGTATGATTCAAACTCTTGAAAGAGAGCCGCAGGAAGAATACAATCATATTTATGATGCTTCCCCAGCCCAAGGTAGAGTTCCTTACGCTATGCCAGGTCAAAAAGGGTAAGTTTTCATACCATTAATTCGTATTTAATAAGGCGAGATTATCGTTTAAGAATTCAACAAATTAAGTTATTAATAAAATTATAATCTATGAAGTATGAAGTTCTAGTTACTTAATAGTTATTTACGTACAGAGGGCCGAAGGAAGAAGATTACGCCCGCGGACGAAGTTTGAGGCCCGACGCGCCAGCGGAGGGCCTTTATTCGGTCAAGGGCGTAATCTTTCCTTCGGGCAGAGGTACGTACAACGTTTTACGCACAATTGCATCAAAACAATAAAAATAATATTCCTAATATAAAATAATAATTTTTGACGTTCGTTTAAAATTAATTATTTGACAGCAGCGTTTGACGTTGAATAATTAATATAATCGATAAGTCAACTTGTAATTATTTCGCAATGAGACATTTTTCAGAAGCGACTTCTGGTTGATGGAATTACTTTCCAGAATGTTTCCAACTGTGTTTTTAACTGTAATCACTCGTTCCTCGTTCACACAGAGAGAGAAACAACAACAACTCATATAGCCGATCTGATCAAAGCAACAGTAAGTGACCTGGGTGGTGTAGTGGTAAGCACACCTGACGTGTAATCAGGAGGTCAAGGGTTCGATTCCCCGCTGGGCCACGAACACTTTTGTTTGGTCAGATCCACAGAAACGCTATTTTAATATTGCAAATAATTAATTATATTATTATAATAAATTAATAAATAAAGATAACAGTTCAAACAACAAAGCATACATTATTATAATTGCCGGGCTTTTTCTCTACTTTACGGCCCGCCGGGCTTTTTCTCTACTTTACGGCCCGCTAGTCGTAAAGTCATAGTTTCCGCCATGGTAACTAAGACGTAAACAACCAATTTTGATTCAATTGTGCGTAAAATTGCTTTTTGTCACGTGACATTAGAGACCCGACTGTTCGGTAGGAAATATTAGATAGAATAAATACAATAATTGCGGGCCAATCACTGGCGCGACTGCGCGCTTCTCCAATCGTCGAACAAATTCATTTTAGCCCGCTTCCGTTTCGTTCTAGCCTGCTTCCGCTTGCGATGCGATTTGCCGGAAGATTTTCAGTTCTACAATAATTCATACTATGATAAACGCGTATACAGGGTGCCCCATCGTATAGAATTCTCTCGAAAAGTACACTTTATAATAATTAAATTAGAGTATTTTATTCGCGAAACATTCATGATGTAACGATACAACCCCGGGCCCGTTGGTCTTTCGCCGAAAGCCACTGTGATCGTCCAGCTTTCCGAATTCCTCCTAATAGGACCGCTGTGTTTTTCTCGTTGTGTTTACCGTTGTCACCCCTGCTCGTTGATTGAGGTATGCCAAGATTAGTATGGCCGAAACGGATGCGCAAAAGAACCTACTATGACTCATTGTATCTCGGTTGATTGGGATTTCTTTCGGAAAAGCGGGGAAATTATCTGAGACTTGCTGTTAACGGTGAACTTCCTATCAGATGTCTAAAAGCGAATGATGAGCGAGAGAATTTGTTTGCAAGAGCGTAAAATGGTGAAAGGCGAGAGGGGCTGTGATTTTGCATAGAGAGTATAAAACAATGGAAAGCAAATGATGGATCCCTTTCATGCATTTTTCAAACTCCAATCCATTTCGGATTCCACTCTTTTGCACACCTGTGCTTTCTTATTATTTCGTTTTGTTCTTGTTTCATTTCTTTGATTTTATTTCAAGCAACAGCTTGAATTAATTAAAGAAGACAACCACTTTGGTTACAGACTATCCGCGATATGGCGAAAATGTCTGTCTGTTTACCTACTCAATGATTTTCTTTGCCTAATTTCCTTTACCTAGTTTCTTTGATTTCATTTCAAGCGACAGCTCGAATTAATTAAAGAATATAACCACTTAGGTTACGGACTATCCGGGATATGGCGGAAATGTCTGTCTGTTTACCTACTCAACGTTTTTCTTTACCTAATTTCCTTTTTCTGGTTTCTTTGATTTCATTTCAAGCAACAGCATGAATTAATTAAAGAATACAACCACTTTGGTTACAGACTATCCGGGATATGGCGGAAATGTCTGTCTGTTTACCTATTCAATAATAATTATTGAATTCTCATTTTGTATTTTAATGAGCTTTACTCGTTGGCTCGCTCTTCCTTTCGTTTGGGAATTTTTATGAGCGTTTATTGTTGTGGGCTTTACCCTGATAAACAGGCACTCCACTCTACTTTTATGACCACTTATTTGTTGGTCGAGTTTCTCGTTTGACTTGGATGTCGAGAACAGTGTTGCCATGTTTGTTTGATTTGCCACCTCCTCTTTGAACGTTATACGAATGTCTTTCCAATTGCTTTTTCAATTGTGAAAGCGTGGGTTTTCCTGAATTGACGTCATACTCATGATAGCTGTTTTAACTCATTTTGTTTATTTGTTGTGTCGTCGTTTTGCCTCACTAGCCTACCTTTATGTGGCCACTTTTGAACCGTCAATACCTATTTGCCCTGCGGCTACCTTTTTGTTCTACCTGACCTATCAAGGCGGTGAGTCAATATACCTTATCATTTCGAATACGACGTTCTCTGCAATTCGCAGTTTCGTGGTTTTTGCTATTTTAAATGTGATGACCAACTGACCAAACTAGGCCGCTATTCTAGAATTATCCCTCAGGGTTCCCGTGGGCTTGCCTGGGTAATAATTTAATGCTGGAATTTTTATGAATACCTATATTGGAGCCGGTGGGTTTTATAATCGAGACCAACCATCGATTTCACCGTGGTCCAAGGTTTTTACCCCTAACACCTGATTAGAAAGCAGATAACTCAGTCCAGACTGGCAATAACATTTTATAGCAATTTTATGCGGAGTTTGTTTTTAAATTTTGAATGGAGTTGACATTCGTATTATGTGCTAAAGGAGTTTTGGTTTTGATTTGATTGGCTTTTCACATACTCGAGACTAATTTGTTTTTGGTTGCTTTGAATTCCTATTTGCTGAATTGCCTATACTACAACTGCGGGTGCTTTATTGCCCCGTTGCTTGCTACGATTTCCACTTTAAAGAGTCATGCTCTTCTACCGGTTACCAGAGGTCTTCATCTGGACATCGAGATGAATCCCTCCCCCAACTTGTGGTAATCGAGTACCTATTATAAATCCTAATCGGGTATTGTAATGGAACTGGTATTTCCTGATATTTGATGCGACTAGCAGGTGCTACACCTGGCAACCCTGTCTAGCCTTGCTCTGCGCTATCTGAGGGTGCAACCTACTGTTGCGAGTTCCTGTCATGGCACTTGACAATGGGAATGGCTCACTTTCACTCTATAAAATGTCATTTAATTTAAAGGGACAGATTCTTGTCTTTTATTTGTTTGATGCTTCATCTGCACTAAATAAACTCGGGCTCTTTGAAAAATATGATGATTTAATTATTTCTAATCATGGGCCGTTTTATTTATTCACAGGTTATTTATTCCTGACCTGAGTTTACCTTCCTACTTTCCTCCTAGCTCTATCTCCTGTACAGCGAATTTGTATACTATTTGTTGAAGTATTCCTATTTCCGGCCTAACTTGAACTATTCCTAATAATATGCCGTTTTATTTATTCACAGGTAATTTATTCCTGACCTGGGTTTCTTTTTCCTCCTAGCTATATCTCGATTTCCTATACCGTGATGAAGTAGGTACCTAATATTATTGGTGCTGCCGTCTGTTTCCTTACTAATTGTTTTGCCTGATTTTAAATGGGACCTGTATACGTGAATGTTGCGAATTGGTTTAATTATTAATTTTTGTGGATTTTGTTTCGAAGAAAGATCTTCTCTAACTACTTTTTCAATGGACTTTCCCTAATTTGTGAATGAAATTCCTTCAGAATAGGCGCTTTGCCATCTACTAGTGAATTGGTTCGAAGAGAATTTGCCAATTGTGAGTATTGAGTTTTTTCGAGACGAGATGCAAATTAATTGGATCTTCACGGGAATTTCCCTAGGATAGATGAAGGAAATCTACTCAGAATCCGCTATCGCCATCTCCGAGTAGATTATGTTAAGGAAATTTAGAATTGTGAGTTGAAATTTGCGTGAAACGATATTTGTCTGGACTTTCCCGGGATAGATGGAGGAAATCTACTCAGAATCCGCTATCGCCATCTCCGAGTAGATTATTTTAAGGAAATTTAGAATTGGGAGTTAAAATTTGCGTGAAACGATATTTGCCCTTATTGGGTTTTCAACTGGAATTTTTCTAAGGTAGATGAAGGAAATTCAACCGAAGTCCGCTAGGCCATCTCTGGTCAAATTATAGAGTTTAGATAAGGATTGCGTGACCTGGAGTCCGCTAATGCCATCTCTAGGTACCGTCTAAAGGGTTAGGAAGTCAATTTGCCTCTGAGCTGTGGTAAAACGTCTGCTTTTATAGAAGCAGTGGCCCGCTTTCTAAACACGACAAGCAACAATGCACCTTATTGGCACCCTGATTTCTTGTGTGTTAATTTTAGTCATACCTCTTTTATCACAAGACTTAGCAAGTTGACCTCGCGGCCACCTTACTAAATTGTCCTAAACCTGAGCTACCTAAAATTTCTTTAAAATCGGCCGACGCGTTTTCGTCTTTTCATTGTTTCGACCTACTATAATTACGCTGGCTTAACTTTCACTTTGTGTTTTCACCTACTTGTTGCTTCGGGATCGAGATAAACTTTTGGCTATTGTCGTTTATTTTTTCGCTTTATTGATTGGTTTAATTTTCATTATCGTGGGTGGAATACTTGGCGACTTACTATTGTCTTTGCATGGAGCTATTGTTTAATTCGTGATTTCACAAATCTCTCCACCCGGTCGGTATCTAGGTCATCCTATTCTTTCAATCGGTGTGAGGCGCTTTTATAAAGGCATCTGGCGATGCTTTACCTTTGCTGTTGCCGCTCCTTTCGATGTTCCTTAAAAGTGCTGAAATGTTACCAGCTAGAGCGATTTCTATTTAATGAATATCTAATATGCTGGCTTCAATATTTCATTGGATTTTAGGGCGCGTATATGCGTTTTAATTTCCTAACAATTTTACCTTTAGGTATTTACGTACCTATTCTTGCACTGTTTGCCTTTTCGGTTTGGGTTGATTTTACGAGGGAGATGAAAATTAGAAATTGAAAATTTATAAAGCAAATGCCATTATTTGCAGATAATGTCAAACTAAGAAAAATGAGACATAATTTTATTATGATTGTTATTCGTAAAGCTATTAACTGTGCGGAAAGGTACTAAGATGGTCAAGTAGTGTGCTAGTTATTTACGACTTAGTTGCATGAGAATTAATATTTTGCATTCTCCTCTACAAAGGCGGACTCCAATTCTCTGAAATAGGTGTAGAAAACTTCGTCAAGTACCTGTGTAATACAACAAATTGGCTGTATCATAGCATGTGGCTGTGTAACTAAAAGTTTTTAATTATTGCTGTAGTGATGGGTTTATGATATGACAACCATAAACTTTATTCCTATTTATGTCCAAATTGGATGTCAAATTACTTAATTATGGTTAAAATTAACAATTAACAAATTACTGTTTGTTATAGAAGAAACTTTTTTCTACAAGTGTATGAAAAATCATAGAGATGTGATTAGTATTTCGATATAAAATTGATGTCGAAAATCGAAAGTCACATTTAATTAATTTACCAAAAATTTTTACACCATTTTATTGTAAGTTTATTATAAGTATATAAATTTTCAAATAAAAATCTCAATTAGAAATACTTGTTTTCGCGAAAATTCTACACGATGAGACACCCTGTATGTTGTCAAGTTGAAGCGTGTTAAAAAGCAATGGGGGCATCTTAGGCTGATACAGACTACTACTTCAACTTGTGTCAGATCTGCCCTCACTTAGCTCGTGCTGATAACTTCACACTCGTTGAAATAATCTCCATTCCGCCCTTGACACCCAATATACTATTTCGTACGCACGACACAACAGCTTAATTTTTATTGAGAACTTAGTTTTCCTACCATAAATAACTTTTAATTAACTCACGCTCGATCTTATAAAGCAAAATAACACGCTATTAGTAACCTATCTAGAGCCTGATATAGGACTTATCAGGATATCTTTAACAATTTTTTTTTATCTTTAACAAAACGTGTTGTTTTGGTTTATAAAAACGGGCATATCAGTTTAAAAATTACATAAATTAGATTTTATAGAATCAATTTGTTTTTCTTAGGTACATTGAAAATGGCGACCGAGCCTCGAGAAGAGAAAATCCACATAAGTATTTGTTATATAAGCCCACCTTGAGTCAAGTACTTGTCTTCTTGGCTAGTGGGTTTAAAGAACTTCCTGCGAATGGTGCTCTGTTATTATATCTATCCGCTGATGGTTGTTTTTCTACTACGAAACATCCCGAAGACAGTAAGCATTAACTTTATATATATCTAAGCTCTCTTCCAAATAACTCTTTTCCCAAGTTTTGCATGTCACATGTAAAAATCTAAATCTATAGATTAAAAATCCTTAAAATCGGTTTATGTGCCGCTGTGAACAACCGCTTTTGCAAGGACACCCTCTCAATAACTACCGGTGAAGTTTGACTGTCCATTTGGTCCATAAAAAGTGAACAAATATCCGGAAATTTTCAATGCGACACAGTTCTAGGACATTTTTAGAAGTGTTGTGTGTACTTCTCCGTCAAAATTTGATTTTCATGTCTACCCGATAAGTTCTTTGCATCCTTCCTCATCTCAGGCCATAAGAAATGTATACAGTGATAAAATAAGTTACATAGAGGGTGGCCCAACGAATACGTAACAGACCTAATAACTTGTAAATTGAAGATGTAGGCGAAGATCGCTGAAACAGGTCAATTTTTTTATCGAGAAGGACACATTTGGGTGACAAATTTAACTGCCCAAGTTCATTAATTCCCTCTTTGTTATACCTCTTTGTTTATCATCATAGGAAACAGATATCGAGTAATATACAATAATTCGAAAGCTACTTGAATTATCTTCACAACGATATATATTTTTTTGGTTTCGCCTAAAAGGATACTACAGGGCGAATTAATAAAACAAGTTTGCTCAACAACTATTATTACCTACTTTATTTTCTTTTAAAAAATACGAGAACAAAATTGATCA
Source organism: Malachius bipustulatus (assembly GCA_910589415.1). NCBI lineage: Eukaryota > Metazoa > Arthropoda > Insecta > Coleoptera > Melyridae > Malachius > Malachius bipustulatus. Next base: position 12,823,721 of record OU342630.1, read on the forward strand.
GATTCTACCTAGATGATCAAATGTGTTAACAAATGGAGATCAAATTAGTAACCGTAATAAAGTTTATTGTTGTATTAAAGTTTTATTTCCCCGTAGATTTTCACAGGAAATAAAGTAATTGTTGATAAAACCTGTTTTGTCAATTCATCCTGTAATATGTGTTAGGCGAAACCTAAAAAGTGAGATAACGTTGTAAAGAAAATTCAAGTAGCTTTCAAATCAAATTATGTATCACTCGATATCTGTCCTATGATGATAAGCAAAGAGGTAGCTACCCCTGCCAGGGTGACGAATTTCGATAGTTAAATTTGTCATTCAAATATCTCCCCCTCGATGTCAAAATTGCCCTGTTTCGGCGTTGTTGGCTTAAATCTTGAGTTTCCAAGTTATTAGGCTTGTTATGTTTTTATTGGGCCACCTTGTAGGAATAGTATTACAAGACTGGATCATGGCCATTAATTCACCATTAAACCTTTATAGTAGATCATTAAGAAAACTGAATATTATCTTATGTATCTTCTAGAATAATTAGTCAAATTTCAGTTCATCTTGAGCCATAATTGAACTTAGCTAATTATGGAAGCATCATCGACTAACAAATTACATTTATTGCAGTGGGTTATGATCTTGGAGGAGTGCTGACCAGCACGAAGCGAGATGGAGATCATAAAAAGCAAAAAGAAGTTCACTGCCTTTATCCCGGTGACTTATATCCTTTCACAAGAAGACCGTTGTTCGTAATTGTCGATTCAGATAATAGTTTTGTATTCCAACATATTCCCAGGTATTTTGGTCAACCACTTGTAACTTTAATGTCACCACAAGATGCACCACCTGCCTTTCAAGGTAAGATAATAATTGTGAACATGGGCATACTTTTGGAGGTCATTCTAATCCCAGTAAATCAAAAATCTTCTTGAATGAAAATTTGTTCAAAAACTTCTTACAGGACCTGAGAAGGGTATTAAAAATAATTGTCAAATTTACTTTACGGAAGGGTGAAAATAAATTTCTTCAATTTTTGTCACGAAACTAGATAATTTTACGTCTTACGAGACCTATAACTAAAAGAAGAATCTTATATAGTGTATCGCATCTAAGATAAATAATTCACCTACCTCTCTATTTTCGCTATTTAGAAGGAGTCGGGGTTGGAAATTTTGTACAGTCATTTTGATGAGCCACAGTTTTTACAATATCTAACTGAAATTTGATCGTTAAACCCCGCCTAACGACTTCGCAAAGAAATATCGATATTTTGCTTCACGTTAAAGATATCGGAAAAAGTTACTGAAAAAAAGTTCTTCTAAATTGTATTCTAGTCCCAGAGTTATTCCTGAAGTATTCCTTAATCAGTATGATCTTATAGGCTCTTTTCTTAATCTTTTCGGGACTTGAATCACCTCCGAAGTAATATGTGTTCATTGTTTATAGGCATATACATATAATATGTCGCAAAATTACGCTATATATTAAATAATTCAATGAATATGATAATTTAGATCAACAACAGCATGGTTCGCTGTTTACGCTGTTCCTACATTCTCCATTGACTGCCTTCTGCTACTGTTGCAACCTGACAAGCATCCCTATTCACCTTTGGGAACGATGTCAGAGTTTTGTGGACAGATTTGTCACCGAAGCATCACGTCTTTTTACAAGATCACGTGTTGGTGAGTATACTGAAGGTATGTTGATTTTAATATATTAGAACACAAAAAAACAAATAAAAAAAACTTAGAACTTTACAAAAACTTAATCAAACACTTTTTATGTTTCTATGACAATTTAATCCTCTAATCTGGTTTACAAATTATATGTCAACCACTTCCTATTGTGAAAAAATCGGAAGCAGGGTAGGATCGCCATGTGCTAAGAAGGACGAGAGAAGGGTTCCAAACACAGTTGAACAATACTTATTAACACTTAAACTTTATTAGTCATTTCAATAGATAGATAGATTTCAATTCATTGTTTCTACCTACATCTCGATGGATTATTTGTTAAATGTAATTCTAATCGATACTGATTTATTTAGATTTAGCTCTTCATTATTGTGATTTTGATTGATTACAAATTGTAATTGATTTAAAGAATCTCAACAAAATCGCATGCTAATAGAAGCATGCCAGTTGACGCCATCGGCTTATATGCTGATGAATAATATTCTTTAAAACTATACTTTACTACAGCCGTATTAATAAGGAAAGTTAGTAGCTATTAAGATGCTTTTCACATGCTAACAGTGATAACCCTATTAATAAGCCGTTTAGTAAATTACGAACTCTAGTTGGCAACATGGCGGAGAGCATGCAGGTTGCGGTTGATGCCTCTCTTAAGAAAAAAAATTGTAAAAAGTGCCCAAAGAATTTGCAAAACGATACTTCTGATTTTTTAATATGTTGTTTGTACCCACTCAGGTAGTGGGTACCTATACATATACCCAAGTTTTCAACTCTCTAAAAATTGTGGAAAAATTAGGTAGGTATAGCACACGAAAACCCTCTAAATTTTCGGACTTTTTTCAATTTTTCCTTTACATCTCCTAACAGTCTAAGATCCGGGGGACTGACTTTTGCAATGATCTGTTTTTTAATGAAAATTCATTTCAATGAATGAGTAATAACAATATTTGCTCTCCGGTTAGCTTATTAAAATTTAGCCGCAATGACCGTTATTTAATTAGGTAAATAGTAATTAATTAATTTAATAGTAAATTCCAGAAATATGTTTTTTAAAATGAATTACATAAACGCCAAATTGAAAGAAAATTATGTGAAAAATAGAAAAAAAATTCACTAGGTTACCAAATTTGAATAGAAAATAATTATGATGGTTATTTATTTGCACTTACTGTATTTTTCAAAACAATTGTATGGCTTGTCCACTGAGTGTTGTCCGGTGAGTTTCCACACTGATCTTGACTATAAACGATTTAATTTTTTATGTTTTAATTCGTACAATTATAATTATTGATTTATATTATAATTATAATATTTTATTATTATTATAATATAAATATTATAATACAATAATTCATTTGATTCGTACAATTATAATAATTAGAATTAGTACGAATTAAAACATAAAAAATTAAATCGTTTATAGTCAGGATCAGTGTGGCATCTCACCGGACACTCAGTGGACAAGCCATAGATTAATTTTTGCTAAACACGATAATATACAGGGTGTCCCACGACATGACTGCCATAGCTTAAGGGTAGGTGTAGTTTTTCAAGGCGATTCAGGATCTGGTTTTGAAATTTTCCTGAGGCCCTTCGTTTCGATTATACAGGGTGATTTGTGCAATTTGCCGAAATCTTTGATGAGCGATATCTTTTGAACGAATTGATCGAATTTAACGAAATTTGGTAGATATGCTCTACTAATGACACTTAATACCTCGCATTTTTCGCCGATTCGAAAACTGCAGGGTCGTACTTATTTTTTTGATATCTTTCGGTTTTGTCAAAAAGTTCACCCTGTATGCATTTTATTCAAAGTTTGGTGCCATTTTCGAAAACTACGTGAAAAATGCTACAATTGTAGTAAAAAATACTTGGCATCATTAAACTGAATCGAGAAGAAAATTCAGTTTTTTTAGTTTTTTACTCGGGATTTCACTTCATGTGTTATGAAACAAATTGAATAATAATAAATTATTATATCAATTACAGCAATCTGATTGTTGAAAAACAATAATGCTTTCTGAACGACACACTTACTCTAACGGTATGGTGAAGACAGAGACATCGATGTTTCAATGGTTATTTCCATCTCATCAGTCTGTCACATCACCACCACTAGAGAAGTGTGCCGATCAGAAAGAAAATCAAAAGCTTTAAGCAAAATGATTTGTCGGAAACATAGTGACTTGCAAGGCAAATGCCATCTGATGACTGAAAAGTACAACTTTCAATATGTCAATCAGAGATTCTCCCAGAGAAATCTGCAATTTTTCACTACCAACGCTGACAGTTCACTGAAAAACCAATTACCTTGCGAATCTCAGCAAACCAATCAGAGATGGAGTTAGTCACAAAGCTGTGTTCCTAGAAAGGAAGTAGTTTCTATGAAACAAATTGAATAATAATAAATTATTATATCAATTACAGCAATCCGATTGTTGAAAAACAATAATGCTTTCTGAACGACACACTTACTCTAACGGTATGGTGGAGACAGAGACATCGATGTTTCAATGGTTATTTCCATCTCATCAGTCTGTCACATCAATCAATTTTTCAACAATCGGATTGCTGTAATTGATATAATAATTTTTTGAGCTAAAAATAAGTTTTAACAGCAAAATAAATAACACAATTTAACACATTACCACATAGACAAATAAGTATCCACATAAACGAAACAGAAAGAAAAATATCAACACAAATGTTGGGAAGAAAAACTACAATTCAGTGCAGGTAATGGTCAAGGAGTGGTTGGTTGTAAAAAAATGGCCGCAAACAGTGGTTGCCAGTATTTAAATCAACCACTCCCTTATTTCATCTATCTGCAATCATTGAAAAAACATTCATATACATATTATATTGGTCAATTAATATATAATTAATGTATAAAATAATTAATATACATAATTAATAAAATAATTCAGCAAGATAAAAAAATAATTGACATAATTATAATTACAATTAATATATAAATTAATATTGGCAAACTTATGCCCGTATTCACAGACGATAATTTCCTTAATAATTACTTAATTAATTAAATGAGTGAGATGGAGATATGCAGTTTTTTTGCAATAGAATGAGATGGGGATAATTGATTACGTAATTATTTAGGAAATTATCGACGGGCATAAGACAATGAAATATGTATTTACAATAATTATATTAAAAAAAAAAACAATACGGTTTATATGACATTTCTACTAAAAAAATATTAAGGAAATCATAAATTGCTTTAAATTTTTATTTTTTCAATATATCAATATTTATCATTATCATCTTCTTTCTTTTCTTCTTCTTCTTAACTTGAATTTTCTATTTATTGTATTTGAAATTCTTTTTTGATGAAACAGTAATAAATTTGCACTTTTTGAAGAGATTCTTTGTTAAATTCGATTAATTTTCCACTAATGTGACTGGTAACGACGAAGGGCCACAAAATGTTTGCGGCAACGAAAATGTATTATCCGGTCGAAGCAGGGCTAAAATGAAAGCGGCTCGAAGCCAAAATGTTTACGTCCAGCGACGAGGATCAAACTGTAGGGGAAGGGTGAAGGACCAGGCTTAATGCCAAGATTGACAGGAACACATAAACTTTATTAATTACCAGTTCTCAGATAACTGACCTAGTACTTCTTGTGTTTCTGTCCGACGAGAAGGGGCACTTGTTTAAATTACGAATTGTTATAATAATTATTATTAGTTTTCACTTCACTATGTACGAGTGTTCCACTATTTATTATACCGCTTCTTTTCAATTAAAGGAACTACCTAGGTATCAGCACCAGCATCAACGATTATGTGGTACACGAACGGCACTCTTTCGATCGAGCTCTACTCTGTGTCAATATTACTACTACTACTCGACTATATGTCTTGTCTACTCCGGTGGTCGGTGGTCACTGGTCACTGGTCAGGTGGCCTCTTCCTTCTTCATCCCATGTGCATTGATGGGAAGAGGGTAGGAACGGTAGTCTCTTCGAGGATACGAATCAAGTTATTCGACAAGGACGAAACAGTGGCACAAAAAAACACGTTTTCATTTTCAAACATTAGGTAATTAGGTAACAAATAAGAAAATATAAACATACTTGGGTACTTGAAAAATATAAATTTAGGAATTATTATAGCGTCTATACTTTGACAACCGAACAAAGAAAACAATGCGTAGTATAGTGGTAACATTTGCTATGCTGCATCCTTATTGTCTTGTCTACCTACAACACGGAGCGTTCCTCCTCTCACGCTCACTCCCATTTAGAAGAAGAATGATTGATTTAAATACCGGCAACCACTGTTTGCGGCCATTTTTACAGGCAACCATAATATATTATCGTGTTTAGCAAAATTAATCTACTTACAATTTAGTATACAGGGTGTTAAGAAAATGACGAATAAACTCTTCAGTACATTGTAGGGGACACTCAGTAGAGTACGGGAAAAATAACTAAAAAAAATCTGGTCTTCAATTTGGTGAGATAAAAAATGCCAAAGTTAACATTTTACTATCTTTGCTTTTCGGTATTTGCAAAAACTAGATGATTTTACAGATATAAAAAAGGGTACTTTAATCGTTATCAATTAAAAAAATTGCTTAAGATGTATTACTGGCTTGGAAAATTTATTAAGAATTTTTTTTCTTTTCTAAGATGCTGAAAAAAAAGCATTTGGCAACAACGGTTTTGATACCTTGACTACCTACATTGTTATAAATTAGACGAAATTACCAAATACCAGCAGTTATCGTGTTAAACGTTGCCAACTTAATAAATACACTAGTAAAAATTCAATAAAAATTAGCTTGAAAATGAATGTAGGTAGGTATATGCTTATGAGAATCAATGTGTAGTTCTTGAAATAATAAAACCTCTGCATTAGTAGTGTAAAAGTTCATAAATCCATGACAACTCTACTGTTATAGCGAGGATGATACTATATAAAAGACACGCACGTTTCTCCGGTTGCCTACTTGCTCATTAAAATTACAAGTCACTACAAAACGAAAACACCAGTTAGAATAGATATAACTTCCAAATTTCGTATAGCATGTGTGCTTTGGATATGATATGCTGATGAGTCCATAACATGGACGAAACGGTACCGTCCATGTCTTCTCCTCGCATGCTGTACGAAAGTTTTCTAATTTGTTCTCTAAAGAATCTTTAGTGGCAAATTTAAATTAGAACCTAAATCCCAATAAAATTCATCAAATATTATATAAACAAAAAATAAATGTACAGCAAGTAGGAATAATACAAACAAAAAACTACAAAAGTGAGTCATTCGCATCATGAACAGAACAAAATCAATTCAAAAAAAGAGAAAATAAAAAACTTAATAGCAAAGCAAAGCATCAAAGTCCATGGCATAATCATCCCTAAGGACTCTGCATATTCGGGGACTACACTAGACTTAACTTTCATGCAACTGAAAGAGCAATTATAAAAATGGAACCAACGGTAATTAAGATGACATAATTTTGACAATCTAGAATCTTCTCTTCTGCCATAGGCTAATAAAGGAATATCAAAAAAATTGTGATTTGTTCTAAGTGTTCTAGACGGTACGTAGAAATTGAAACTATCAACAATGCTGGGGCAATCAACTGAATTAGTCAAATTTAGTCGACAGTTATTAATCATTTATTTAAAAGAATTTTCATTAAAAAAAAAGATCACTGCAGAATCTTAGACTATAAAATATGCAATTTTTGACCAAAGCCAATATTATAATATACCTAATAAAGTATTTCGTTTTTTCATTACAAGAGGAACATCGAGCTCATATCATTTATCTTTTCCTCTACCTTCTCTGCTAGTGACTTGGAATAACCAGGAAAATGTTCGGCATTTGAGCATTCAAGGCTTATTTTCATTATTGCAAAGATTCATCATCTGGCACAAGATGATGAAAATGAACAATGATAAATCAAGTCTAATTCTATGCATTTCTTATCAACTTTATTCTGTGTCAAAGCTTGGTGTATTCCTTAGAATTATAATAATAACAATTTTCTGAAAACTGATGCAAATCAAAATTATTTAAATAAAAATATCTATTCGCTAAGTGGGTATTTAAAACATCACAGTTATTCGATTAAACTGAAGTTACCACACAAGACCCTGCCTTATCGAGACAAAATATTAGGCCAGATTGGTATGTGTTGCTCTTATAGTTGCTGGATAATATTCGTGTGGATAAGATGGTAGTAAAGGTTTGTGGTGACAGCAACAACATGCCTAGATTTTAGAGTTCGTCATTGAGGGTTTTTGGAGTTCATCTTTACCTGCTAGTAGGTAATACACCCTCTAAAGTGTAACAAGATTATTACTTTAAGAAAATTTAAGATAAATTACATAAGCAATTTGTCTTTGAATTTTTCATCACTATTTTTAAAGAAAATTGTCAATAAATAGTTTAATTTAAATACAGTTGGATAAATAACTCTTGTCAACTTTTAAAGCTCTTCATAAGGAAGTTAAAGGCCAGAAGTTTTAAGTTTTAACTTTCACCGTTAACTCATGCACTATAAGGAATACTTTGAGTGTCAATATCGAACCTAACTAATTAGGGTATATACAGGGTGTATCTAAATAACACCGAAAAAAATTAAGAGCTTATTCTTTGGTCAAAAATAAACAAAAAATTTCGTATAAACGTGTGTCTAGAAATGCACCCTTTTTGAGATACAGGGTGTCAAAAAAAGATTATTTTACCAGTTTTTTGAAGATATTTGGGGAACCGTTTGAGATATGAAACTCACCTTTTGTAAATGTCATATCATTGATATTTATAGCTACTTTTTTAATACTGAGTTTGTTTCATGTGTCATTATAGCGGAGATTTCAGAAATGAGCGAAGTTTTTTTGCCGTTAATTTTTCGACACTTGTCTTGAAACATTCAAAGCGAGTTTTTCATCGTAAATGCCCGTTTTTCTCGAAAATGGCTCCCGTTAGCAGTTATAACCAGGAGTATTTTTTTGTGTAGAAAACATTGACGGTTGTATTTGTATTTGTATTTTTTGAGGGTGATTAAGTTACTGCGACCTAAAAGATCTATTGTATCCCCTCTACTGTGCTTCACCTGGTGTGGAATCCCTTTAGTGAAGCACCCTCTCCAAGTCCGTTTCCTTGAGAAACTTTAGGATTTTGAGAAGATCAAGGTCGGGTAAGTTCCCTGCCTCTAGCTGGTGGTGACCCAGGACATTACTTCTTTTGAGTTCTATCGCATCGCAGTTGAGCAGTAGGTGACGTGGTGTCTCGTCTTCTTTCCCGCAGAATCTGCAGACGCTATTTCTTCTATGCCTAACTTCCTCAGGTGTTCTTTGAGCTTGCAATGTCTCGTTAGGAATCCCGTCAGTGTTCTGTTAATTCTCTCAGTTAAAATTCCCGAGAAGTTATTTGGATTGTCTCAACCCCGAGAGGTTCCTCCAATGGGTTTCTCTCAGTTTTCTTCTTTCTTTTGGAATTCTGCTTGAAGAAAGTATCTTCGAAGCCACAGAATGGTTCTGGTTCTATGAAGGGTGTCGATGCTCCTTTTCTTGCCAATGAGTGGGCATTCTTCTTGCGTTCGAGGTGGTCTCGAGCTCAAGGATTGTTTGGATTGCCGACTGTCATGACGGGTGACAAGCCCCGCTCGGTCAGCAGTCTGTTTTGCGGTGATGTCCCGCGATTTCTTGGTTTTTTGTTTCTTACCATGGTTGATCCCACGAGTAGCTAGGGATGGGTGTTCCACCTATGCAGAGCCCCGCATGCAAAGGTGAGGGGATTGATACAGTGGGGTGCCCCCTTGGTGCCCCAAGGTTGAATCCAGTAGGTCTGGTCTTCTATCCAGTCACGCAACCCATCAGCCTGGACCCCCGCCTTAGGACTTAGGTTTTTTTTTAGTGAGGTTGTCTCCTCTTGGTTCCGGCGATTAAGCCCAGACCCCCCGCATCTCTCTGTGCGCGGAACGTGACCACGACAACAGATGATACGGTATATCAGATAGTCCACAGTCGGACATCTCTGGCGCCGTTTCCCCTAGTGCAGACCTTTAGTCACGACACGACAACCAGATTAGGGGAGGTGGTCCGCGGCAGGGTTTTGAGCTACCAGTCTAGAATTTTACCTCCGACGAGCTTTATGACCACTGCTAACCTTACTCACTTACGCTCATTGTAAGGCCTTCCCCCTATCCGCCACCTGGGGACGCGCCCGATGGGTACTCAACCGCACGGGAACATTGACGGTTAAAAGTGTGCTTTTAAAATATCAATTTGCCCAGTGTCGTAGATATTAGGGGCAAAAAAATCCCCCCAACCTTAAAAATCTCCGGCACTGGCATACTTAAAAAAGGTAGTTAGCATTAAAATAGTTGCTAATATCAATGATAAGATCTGTACAAAAGCTGAATTCTGTGTCTTATACGGTTCCCGAGACATCTTCAAAAAACTCGAAAAACAATCTTTTTTTGACACCCTGGCAAAAAATGCGCCACCGAGCTGTCATCTGTTTTCTGCCGACTTTTCAACTTGTCGTATAAAAAGGGAATATTTCCTTCTTGCTGGAAATGTGCACGGATCCAACCTATTCCCAAGAAAGGCAAAAAGACTATACCAAATAACTATCGACCAGTGGCACTGCTTTCAGTAATATCCAAGATTATGGAGAAAGCTATTAACCAACATCTTTTAAAATACTTGGAAGGAGCTAATATAATCAGCGACCGCCAATACGGATTCCGCAAACAGAGGTCAACTGGTGACCTCCTCACTTACGTCACCGAGCTGTGGAATGGCGCAATCGAGCACCATGGGGAGTCTCGAGGGGTTGCGCTTGATATTTCTAGAGCTTTCGACCGTGTTTGGCATGGTGGACTGTTGGCAAAACTGCAGGCCTATGGCATGCCCGAGAAATTCTGCTTGTGGCTTGCGAGTTATCTCGGAGATCGTTCATTACAGGTGGCAGTCGATGGAGTTCTTTCTGAGTCCTTTTCCATCAATGCCGGTGTGCCTCAGGGATCCATTTTATTTCCGACTCTCTTTCTAATATTTATAAACGACTTGCTTGAAACAGCAAAAAATCCAATATACAGTTTTGCCGACGACAGTACCCTCATATCTTCTTATATGTTAGATGCGCGAACATCTGCCATCGACGCACAGACTCGCAGGGAGCAAGAAGTTGCCATACTTAACAATGACTTGCAAGACATTCTAACTTGGGGCGATAGAAACCAAGTCCAATTCAATGCTGGAAAAACCCAAGTAGTCATCTTCGCCAAAAAGACCAACGTTTTGGAGCCAGATATGATGATGGCGGGTCACTCTCTTACCCCAGCGTCATCTCTTCGTTTACTTGGAGTGAGCCTCGGAGCGAACATGTCTTGGCATGATCATTTTGCTGGTCTGGCGAAGAGTGCTTCTCAAAAACTTGGAACACTCTTCCGCACGAAGAAATTTTATACACCACAACTCATTAGTATATCAGCTCATTACACCTCGTACCACCCTATTTCAGACTTCTTTTATGTATAGAACCGCATCACTTTGGAATAGCATTCCAAAGGGCGTGTTTCCCGAAGTATACAACCTGCAGCGATTCAAGGCCAACGTGAATCGACATCTCCGCTCATGCACCGCTCCTAGAGCGTCATAGGGATTTCCCTGCAGTGCATGTGCATTTTCAATAAAAAAAAACCTGTATCTCAAAAAGGATGCATATCCAGACACACGTTAATAGGAAATTTTTTGTTTATTTTTTACCAAAGAATCCTCCCCTAAATTTTTTCGGTGTTATTTAGATACACCCTGTATATACGAGTATATTCGTTTGAAATTACAAAGTGCAGGCTTACGATTAACATGTTGTTTAGTTTATTAAATTACATATCATTGGTTTCGTCGATCATGGGTGTTCAGTACAACTAAACATAAGGATTTTTAATACATCGTGGCAACAATGCACGTCAGTGTGAAGGGACGATGTGTCCAGACAGAAGCGGAGAAGCGTCTCTCTTGAGCTACTGTCAAGTGCTGTGAAAGAGTCTCTCTCGAACCGTAAATTGTTCATAACTATATTGTACAAAGTGTAATCAATCAATGTGTAAATATATGTACCGGGTGGGCATTTAAGAATGAACAGCGGCCATATCTTGGGAAATATTGATCCTACAGTTTCAAAATGAAAATTTTCCTGACATAAGTGACTATGCGAAATGCAATGAAAATATTTTCAAGATGGTCGCACTTCCGGAAATACCGGAAGTTGACACCTACTTCGTTATTTTAACGGGGACACCCTGTAAAATATTATATTTTTTAAATGTCTGAAGAAATCGAATACAGGTGGTTTTCACTACTGGAATTTAGATTGAGCGGTTTATGAGTTATAAACAAGTGAAAATCGCAATTTTCCAACTTCAAAGCAGTGTAGAACTAGAATGGCTCAATATATCTAAAAACGGCTTACATGTCCCTATCTTAACTTTTTACAAGGTATTATATTATGTAGTTTAGATTTTTCTACAGGGTGATGAAAAATCTGGTAATTTTCATCACCCTGTATAAAAATTCAAACCACATGGTATGATACCTTGTAAAAAGTTAAGATAGGGACTTGTAAGCCGTTTTTAGATATATTGAGCCGTTCTAGTTCTACAGTGCTTTGAAGTTGGAAAATTGCGATTTTCACTTGTTTATAACTCATAAACCGCTCAATCTAAATTCCAGTAGTGAAAACCACCTGTATTCGATTTCTTCAGACATTTAAAAAATATAATATTTTACAGGGTGTCCCCGTTAAAATAACGAAGTAGGTGTCAACTTCCGGTATTTCCGGAAGTGCGACCATCTTGAAAATATTTTCATTGCATTTCGCATAGTCACTTTTGTCAGGAAAATTTTCATTTTGAAACTGTAGGATCAATATTTCCCAAGATATGGCCGCTGTTCATTCTTAAATGCCCACCCGGTACATACTACTTAAAAATACAGTCCACTTATTATTTATCGAACAAAAATACAAGTCCCCTTTGTGTGTCGCCTAAGTACGCCACAATGGGGAAAAGAACGATCTGTAGGATATAGGGTAATACATAACAATCCTATCCATGTTACCTAGATGTGGTAGAAACTTTAGGCATGACATTCACACTTGAGCTTATTAATCTACATTTATGAGTAACTATTTAGTTCCTTAAATTTTGTGTTTAGACTCATCGTACGTCCAATTCTTCGGCGACGAGTTCCTGAGACTACTCCTACTACGTTACGTGTTCTGTGACGTAGTACTTCACTTGCACAGGGCCTTTAGAGGCCGCCAGTACCGTCCCCGCTGCCAACCTCCCCTACCGGAAGCCGAGCTCCTCGAGCACCCGTCTCTGCAGCACCTGGTGCTCGATTTGGCTGCCCACCTTGAAGTTCGTACCCACTTCATGGATAACCATGAGCTTGACTGATCCAGGGCTGGCTCCTCATGGCTGCCGGTAATCCACGGTGATACCTCGAGGCGGTATCCTCCCCATGAGGACGAAGTAACTATCGCTTGGAAACGTTTCGCCCTGCTCGTGCTACTAACTGCTTTCTCAATCACGTATTTGCTTCAAAATTTTCAGTTTACGTGGATTTCGAATTTTTCAGAGTTTTTTTGGACAACTCTCGTGATTAAGCAACTTGAAAGTGTTTTCTACTCAATATTTTTTACCGTTACGTATTTCATTAGTGAATATTTAAAAAAGCTTGTACGTATAAGGAAATGCCACCAATGTTTTTCGAAACTTTTGCTTTGTTTATGAAAGCAAACTATTTTTAATTAAATGATTAGAATAGATGAATCATATTATATTACACATATGTATAATATCTACATATGAGCCATCTTCATATTGGCACGTCTTTCAAAAATTACTAATTCCACATTGTAAGTAATAATTATAATATCCAGGTATTAATTCTTCATACAAATGAAAACCTATATCTATTTATTAAACCGCTTAAATATCCACTAATAAAACAATAATTTCGAAGAATTCATTTGTATGTTATCCTATAGATGATGGAAGATTATATAGTCAAAATTCGAGCTCATATCTGAAAGGTTGTACTCGGACTGGGTTTGACAATAACAATTAGAGCTGCTTTCAACTATTTTCAAAATATAAATTTTTCTCCTCTCTTTTGCACGTGATCCTAATATTCGTCTTCAAATCTATATTATCCTCTGAAGAATTTTTTCCATTGATGGCAACCAGAAAAACGGCCATAACACTTTTACAGGATCAGTTTGTAGTAATTCAGACTGAAAAGTAATAAACCGTGGCTGCATAAATGGCAAGAAATAAACTGGAACTAAAATAGCATGAGCAAGAAAATTTTTCTTATAACGTCTTACTGTAAATACCTACACCCTTTAGTTCTGGCCAATCGAATGTGAGCCTATTAAAGACCTATCTAAATGATTAATTTGGTTGATACGACTCTGTCAAGTAAGATAAGGTGTTTAATTATACAATGCAAGAATGAAACGCCCCTCGACTATGTAGGTAAGTAGATATATCATTGTGTAGCATACTGACAAAACAAATCGTCTTTTGGAAGAAGGAAAAACAATTTTTGGTGAAAACTTGTTGAAACAAATGGAAACTGCAGAAAATTCTAGTCATAAAAAAGACAGAGCTCATATATGAGAAGAAAGGATGGTATTATCACTGTTACGGAGTAAGTACCAAATACAAGGGCATAAAATATGTTTTTTGTATGAATAATAATGATGAATTTAATCAAACTACTCCGTCTTTCGGTGACATTGATTAATATTCCAAATGGCAGATATGAGGTTGGTATTTGGTATTTTAACTAAATGTGAGAGATGGTCTATGTGGTCCCAAACACTGAAGCCAGCGGGCTTATTGTATTTCTCACATTTAGATTTTCCTTGGTTAGAAGAGCTCCGTTCCTTTGACAAGGTTCAGCTGTCCGCTAACCAAGGTCTTTTCTGCTTACAGGCTCCCGGGGTTGAGTGGTCCCAGGAACTCATAGCGTGTTCGTGCGAGTGCTGGACACTCGAATATCACATGAGAAGCTGTCTCATCTTCTCCATTTGAGAGTCTACAAACTGGTTCTTCTCTGTATATCCCCAGCTTATGTAGATGCACTCTTAGGTGGCAGTGTTCTGTGATTGTGCAGCTGTCGTACTCGCTGGTCTTGTAGCGCTCCTACTTCCCTGCGAGTCCGCACAGCTGTGTGTTTCTACTTTCATAGGTTCCAGGGTGGTATGGCTTTAGGGGCCTGCCACATCTTGTGAATCTATGCTAAGTTCTGAGGTTTCTCCTTGTGGAAGTCCCTCAGTGGTTTGTTTGGTTCTTTCTCTGGTTTCCATTCTGGTCCCGCGAGAATTGGGGAAATAAAAATACTGCGCCATAACCCCAATGACGCAGCAGGCTACATACAACGGGGTGCGCCAGGTTCCCCGAGGTTTGTCGCTAGTTGTCGAGCTCCCCCTCGACCATGCATTCATTGGTGCGCACAATACCGTGGAGTTGGGGAGGTTTTTATAGTGGTCCTCATCCACACGGACAGGCGGCTAAGCCAAGCCCCCGTGCCCCTGGCGTCACTACCCTGAGGCAAGTCACGACAGTGATGTACCTCAGGGGTCGTTGTGCCGCCTAGCGGTTTACGGTTTGTGCCATGTTTTGTCAGAGCCTTGTTAGCCGTGGTACTCAAAAGTGGTACCACGTTGCCCGGTCCCCACGGTCTTGGACGTAAGGTTGACTTGTCCACCACACGACTGGAATCGCCTATGCTTTGACCAGTTGTGAGTGGACCTTAAGGACCCAGATATGAGGTACTCAATTAAACGTTAAAAACCTAAAACGATCCATTACAGAATAGTGACGACACGTGATCGGTACCTATCTTGTTGAAACTACCACTTGAACCTATTTTATAACAATAGGCACTTCCCCGCGTGTGAAACAGATTTATCAAAAGACATTGATACACAACAACTATCGATATGAAAATATTTAGATAACACAATGAACCGGGACGATGATGCTATTAAAAAAAATGTTATTTTCGTGCAAACAATGGCACTACTTTGGTAATACACCGTTTGCAGCTCCTGATATTATTTATTTAGATAAATAAAATTAAATTCGTCGAATTGGTTTGGATTCTTAATATTATTTCGATCCTATAATGTGTATATGTGGAAAATAATTTCAGCTCATTTGATCTTCATACCAGCAGCGCCGAACTATACAGATGCCAATTTGAACCATCACTCAAGTTTTGTAATCAAGACGCACTGTGTCTGCTGGCCTGGGCCACTGTTGTCCTGTTTTTGTTTCCTCATACAATAAACTGCAAGAAGTGGTAAATTTATATTATCTAATCTTGCATATGTAAAATATATGCTGCATTTCCTGTATAATATGAAGTCCTAAATCTATGAATTTCTGGATTTGTTCTAAGATTCATTGTCCAGTGACGCCCAGAATACCCTAAGTTTAAACCGACAAGTCCATTTGACATAAAAGTCTACTGTATGATATATAGCTCCATGAAAAGTCAAAAAATTACGTAGGTACCCAATAGTATAATAGAATAACGCACCTATCTAACATCAATAATAGCAGCACTGAAGCAGTGTAGTAGATTATAAATACAAAAAGCTTATGCAAGTTCATAATAAATGCCACAACAACTGTAAAACTCCACAAAACAACGGACAAAATTAAGATAGGCAGAGGAGTTCGACAGGGCGACACCATCTCAACCTAAACTTTTCACATCTGTCCTCGAATCCATAATGAAATCACTTCTTAGGGAAAATAAAGGCATCCATATTGATTGCAAAAGGCTGACACACCTCAGATTAGCAGATGCTATCGTTCTTATAACAGATAACATCGGCGATGCAACACAGATGTTTGAGGAAATAGTACAGGCCTCATCAAGTCGGTCCCCGAATAAATGCAAGTAAAACCCAGAAAATGACGAATCTAAACACATCAAAATAGGTACTTTATTAAAAGAGGCGCATAAGTACAAATACCTCGGGCACGAAATACAAATTGGAAAGAAAAAACAAACGCACGAGATGCAGCGTAGAATGGGTTTGAGTTGGGCTGCTTTTGACAAATTAAGAGTGGTGTTTAGAAGGATATACCCATATGTCTGACTAAAGATAAAGGTGTATGAACAATGCGTGTTACCAGTAATAGCATATATGAACCAGAAACTTTGACATTAACAAAAAACTCATCAGAGAATCTGAAAGTAGACCAAAGGGCAATGGAGAGAGTCATTCTTGGGATCACTAATTCGAAAAGAATATCCAATAATACCATCAGACAAAGAACTAAAGTTAAAGACATAGTTGTGCACGTAACTAGGATGAAATGGAGATGGCGAGAACAGTACACGACATGTGGACTGAAAGAATATCGGAATGACGACCAAGAGAAAACAAATCTCATAAAGGTAGACACGCTAAAGCGATGATATAAGGAGAAATAATTGCTGGGAACTGGTTAATAACGGTTGAGAACCGAGAGGCATGGGGAAGTTAGAGAAGGCCTCTATGCCCTATGTCTAGCAGTGGACAATGACGGCTACACGATGATGATCTTAGACAAACTGTGGTTGGTACTATCTGTTATGTTCAACAGTGACTATTTTATAAATAACCAGGGCTGGTACCTATTTTCTCACAATCAAAATCAGTAATAAATGAATTAATTTGTGAAAGGTCGTCTATTCGCTAAGAGTATGATATGCTTTCTTGAAATATGAAAAGTATCTATACGCAGCATAAACATCAGTAGGTATTGATGTTCCACGCCTGATGTACTACAAATAATATATCTCTTCGCCAGACAGGGCTGAAAATTAAGTTCTGACGACCCTGAACCAATTGTGTCGCAGGGGCAAACTGCTAACAGAGCTCTAATCAAATTTATAACACATCAAGAACATGTCAAAATATGACGAAATCTGAAAACATGTCATCAAGGCTGCTCAGAAATCACTAACCCTGATCCAAAAAAGTCTACATACTTCTTTAAACTGTCAAGAACCAGTCTAAGACTCTTAATGGCAATATACTCAGGTTACTGAGTATAGTGTAGAGTGATACTTCTACACTGAGTATCGCTAAAATTGGGTGGTCTCCCCATGGCTCATTCTTCAGCACATCCGAGCAAGGGGGGTTGGAGAGGCGTAAGTGGTAGAGATCAGTCCTCTCGAGAGGAGGTAAAAAGAGTACAACGGAGATCTAGATGCCAGTCAGAAATCACCCTATCTCTCAATCGAGATCCAGATATCCTGTTTGCTACAAAGCGATTTTTAAATAAAAAAATGCACATCAGTGACCGTTGATGTTTTTCTGTAGCTGTCCGTATAACTTCAACAGTTCCCCAAAATTACTCAACAATAATTCTTCGTCTCGAGAGCTCTTCGTTCCTTTTCCCTCTTGAATAATATAGACTTGCAACTAAAAGAAGCAATGATGGGCAAATTAAATTGAATGCCCATAATGGTTTTACATAAATGTGGTTTTAATTTTAATTAAACTTTTTCACTGAAAATTTATTTTAATAATACTCAGTCCGAGGGTATAAAAATATACTTTTTAATAAAATTTTACTGTAGATAACACAATAATGCGTTAGCTTTTGTCCACGAATAATATTTTTGAAATAAAGAAAGTGAAGTGTATGTGGTAGGTATATGACATACCATAAGTTAGCCATTTTACTTATTCTCTATGCCATACAATTTCTCATACTGTGAAATGGCTAACATCAATATCAGTTGCTCATCTACAAAGTTTTACCTCAGAGAACTCAAACTCTATTTTGTTGACTAAATGAACTTCCGAGACCTATATGAATGTTTGATAAAATTAAGTAACTGCTTACTCTTTCACATTTACCCTAAGCCTCTTTACACCTTCTAGTCCTTAAATAGTATTAACTTTTGTAGAAATAATAATAAAACTGTTGAATTAATCTTTTTCATTTAAAATTTTAACTACTTATCAATTCATAATAATTCCATTGACTTCAAGTTATAAATAATACAAACAACTTTGAAGCAGTTACCTACACATGTTTCCTTGTCAGATTAGATCATTTAATATTTAGTGTAACCAATCACGCATCATTTGCAACTAATGAAACCAACAAATTTTAAATTAAAGACATAAAATAATGTTACAGTTTCCTATTATTGTATTGGGGTTTAAATAAAATTGAAAATAACTTTACCAGATATGTGGTTTATTCCATTTCCAATCCATTACTTTTTGATAGAATAGCGGCCGTTTATACAGGGTGAGTCCCCTAAGATAAAAAGTTCGATTACACCTTCACCATTAAAGATATCGAAATGGACCAAAAAGTGTTGTAAATGTGAGGGTAAAGTGCAATTTGTAAAGTTATTTTCAGATATAGAGGATGGCCCAATATCGCTGTACGCCATACAACTTTGTCATTTTAAATAGGACACCCTCTATATTATTACATCTTCAGATTGTTTGAGAAAATTAAAAAAGAATGGTTTGTAAAGTCAAAGTTTGTAACAAGTGATTTATTAGTTAGGTATAAGCAAATGAAAATCGCGATTTTCTATTTTCAAAGCAGCTTATCCTAAAAACGGCTCAAGATAGAGGAAAACGGCTTGCATGTTCCTATCTTAATTTTTCATTTGGTATCCTATCATGTAGGTAAAAGTTTTATAGCGGGTGATAAAAATTATAAATTTTTTTACCACTCTGTATAAAAATTTCATCCACCCAATAGGATGACGGATGAAAAGTTAAGATAGGTACCTACATGTAAACCGTTTTCCCATATCTCGAGCCGTTTTCACTATAAGCTATTTTGAAAATGGAAAATCGCGATTTTCATTTATTTATAACTCATACATTGCTCATTACAAACTTCAACTTTACAAACCATTCTTTTTGACTTTTGTCAAACAATATGAAAACGTAATAATATTTAATAATATTCTATTTAAAATAACAAAGTTGTATTATAGCGTACAGCGATATTCGGCCTTCGTGTATTATATCTGAAAATAATTTTACAAATTGCACTTTGCCCTTCCCTTTACAGCACTTTTTGGTTCATTCCGATATCTTTAATGATGTAGGTGTAATCGAGCTTTCCATCTCAGGCAACTCACCCCCTGTATAGTGTGAGTCATAATTATTATGTATTTGTTACAACCCTGGTATTACAGACACCTACATAGAACTACGGACTACGTATTTGTGTCATGCCTTCCATAAATACTGCTTTCAGGAAAAGCTATCTATTTACGTGGTCATAGATAGATAGATAGATAGATAGATAGATAGATATTTTATTTTCCACTTGTCATGTACATATATCCCATTTCAGACGTTTTTGAATTCAGAGTTGGCTATGGAAAATTCGAATTATGTTGGTACCTTTCCAAAAGCTGAGTTTTGAACTACCTTTGACAAGCTAAATTTTTTAAGGTTATGGATGTTTCTAATCAAATTTGACTTTGTTTTAAATTTCACCTACGCTGCGTTGCCAAAACAGGAATATATTATGTAAAGTAGGTACGACTTATACTAATATTCGGGGAAATATTTATTTTTGTGTAAAATCAGACAAGGAGGATTTATTTCTTGATCGATTTTTTTCAACTATATGTGAAATTATTAACGATTCCTTTAAATATGTTTTCTGTATTTCAAAACTTTAATTTTTATCCAAAAAAATACGAAATATAAAAATTATCATAATTTATTGTTTGTTTTAAGTTTAGTAATAAAAGATAAAAATACAAGTTATGTTCATTGTCATTAAAATTTCTTGTTTAACGGATAAAATAAGATTCATATATTATAAGGTAAGCTATATTTCTACACTTCTACAGTTCTACACTTCTACAATGATTTTATAGTTATTGAACAAGAAATATTCAACTAGAAAATTAAGAAATGTTATCCAGAGATGTAATTTAAAGGCTAGCGGTTACAACATTATTTATAAAAATCTACATAATATTATTTCGGATTTTTTTGCTCGCGATACTTCTTGATTTTACTCTCAAATTTTATTGAGTTGGTTTAGATTCGAAGATAAAGATTATGCCCTGGAAATTTATAAAAGGCTATTTCAACAAATTTTTTCAACTGACTTCAATTTTCCAATATCAGAGTTTTTTTTTTAAGAGGGAGCATTGGTCTTAACCGTGTAGATAAGACCTAGTCATTCCAATCTAGTAATTTGGCTCTCGAACTAGCTAATTTGGCCAGACACAAATTTTAAATTTATAAATGCATAGTTAAATTACCGAGAAATAACCATACCGAGCTGGGATTTGAACCCAGACGGTGGCAGCGTCAACGGCTCAATAATTATAGTCAGTGACCTAAACCGCCGCGCTCAAAATAAAAGTTATTTAATAATAATATAATAAAAAACTCAATCACATTTACATTTATGATCTTTGATTTGTTATCTATTGTCTTAAATAACTTAAAGTGCTGGACTTCTCTCTCTCGCGTCATGTGGTGAAATTCAGGAACATATATCATAGGTATATCATGTCGCCGACTCTTGAAATGCCTAATTTTCACAAGAACATTTGAAGAATAAGATAGGGGTAGTCTTTATTCCTTTATCAACTAATTTAATTCAAATTTTGAAGAAAGCAGATGGAATGAGCCTCATGATCTTTGTAGGTTGCCAATAAGTTTTTTTTTCATTTTCAATTTATTGTAGGGAGTTGGAGGATTTTTTTGCTAGTTGAGGAAAGTCTTGCTAACTCGGTTGAGGATGAGTTATGACAAATTCTTATCTCGTTATTGTCGTTTGATACTGAGGCTGCCTAAAATATATGAATAAAAATTATATTTGGGTAGAACTATAAATTTTCTGAATCCAATCGGTTTAATTTAAGTATGGTTATTGGTTACTCCACCTTTATATTTTCTGGATTTCAATTTGTTATAAAACAGTATATGCATGGATGCAATAGTGTGACGTAGTAGACAAAATTTTCGTCTTTTCGTAGCACACGGCGTGGTCATCCTGAAGCAAAGCATTCAATTCATGCATGGTGTAGAGCTCATCTTCTTCGAGGTAGGACTGAGTCTCACAAATTCGGGAAGCACGATTCACCGGGGTTTGTATTACAGAGCTCGTTTTTGGGCTGGGTGTTGACGATTGGAGTTCTTGTGTAAATAACGATCTCTTTGTGTTAGTTTTCGGTAGACACTGTGCCACACATCTCAATTACTTTTGGCATTATAATATAATAATGTAGTATTCAAAGGAGATTTAAGTTCTTTTCAATTTTAGAAGGATTGAAATAAGATGCTGAAAATCTGACAGAATTAATGAAGTTACTGAACGTCTAATAATTAAGTATTTTTTACTAAAAAATAACAACAATCGTATATTATTGAATTATTGTTTTCATACGTCAAACATATTTTTATTAGGTAAGAAATTAATCCTAATGGCATATGAGTAAAGTGGGAAGTCATTTGAACTTTTTTAGCTCAAATCGACTGTCCAGGGTATCCAACTTGAAGAAAAAATATCACAGCCAACTTGAATCCAAAAACGTCTGAAATGGGATATAGATATTACATTTATGGAAGTCAGGTAAATATTAACAACAGAATATATAAATTACAGCCTAACGCTTTGAAACAAGCTATCAAAGATGGAGGCACAGCAGTGAATTACCAATTAGATGGTCCATTTAAAAATTCCTGCACTGAATAGAAGACATTGGCAGTCAAATATCCTTTAATTTTTCTCTTGAAATGGTAAATATTCAGAGATTTTATTTCATGTGGTAGCTTATTGTAGCATTTGAATAATAGACTGTTTTTATAAGACATGCCAAGTCTGTATTTTTTGATGCTATGTGGTCCGCATATCTTGTCTCAATACCGCTGATATGATAATTTGTTCTAAAATTTATAATGTTTCTATGAATATACACCAAATTTTGCAGAATATAAATACACGGGAGTGTTAATATCTGGAAGGATTTGAAGAGCTCACGGCAAGAATCTCTAGGACCCTTGTCTGCTATAACCCTGACCGCTTTTTTTGAATTTTAAAAACTCTTATACTGTCTTTAGCACCTCCCCACAATAACGTGCAGTAACTAAGGTAGCTGTGTATCACTCCAAAATATGCAGTTTTGACTGCATTGACATCTGCACATTTTCTTATCTGACGTAATACAAATATATGACGAGATAAGGTCGAACAAAACTCGTCTATGTGGGGTCCCCATTTAAGGGAGTGGTCCAAGACCACCCCAAGTGCTTTGATAACTTGTTGTGGCTTATATTTTGGGTCAACTGAGAATGTCATAATTTGAGTTTTTTCTTTATTAAGTTTTAATTTATTAACTGTGAACCAGCTTTCAGTTTTTCTTATCGCTTCACTAACTCGAAGGTCTGTCTCCGCTGCATTACAACATGTTATAACCATAGTAGTGTCATCTGCTATTAGCGTAATGCTAGTTCCCTTCATGTGTTCTGCGAAATCGTTGATGTAGACAAGGAAAAGTGTGGGCCCCAAGATTGAGCCTTGAGGCACTCCACAACACGTCATCAAATCTCGCGACGAAACCTGATCTACTGACACATATTGACTTCGCCCCACCAAATAACTATGAAACAATTTAAGTGCTACGCCTCTTATGCCAATCTTATTTAATTTGTCTAGCAATATCTTATGTGAGACGCAGTCAAAAGCCTTCTGGAGGTCACAGGACACCGCCGTTGTGGTCCGCGAATTCTCCAGACCTTCCACCACCTTCTCAACTATTTTCCTTATTGCATCCCCAGTACTCCTATCTGATCTGAAACCAAACTGTTGTCTCCCCAGGATATTATTTGCCGTCAGAAATCCTGTGATTTTTTTACATAAAATATTTTCAAATATTTTACCCAACAGTGGCACAATGGCAATTGGCCTGTAACTGTTGGGATTGTTAATATCTCCTTTATTCTTGTATATAGGAATTACCTTAGCCGATTTCAGAGCGAGAGGAAATATGCCTCCGAGCAGGCACCTGTTGTACAAGTGAGTTAGCACAGGCAAAACTGTTGTTATCGACGACTTCAAAATATTTAAATTAAGACCATAGCAGTCCGTCACAGCAGAACCATTGAGTGAGTTCAGCGAATCAAGAACATCAACGGCTAGCACAGGATCCATGAAGAACGATCCGTGAGAGGTGTTCCGGGTAGAACTCATAATATTCCCAACACCAACATCCCCTACCTTCAACTCTGTCATAATAGTTTCGACAGACTTCACGAAGAAGTCGTTAACTACGTCCGGTTTAATAGGGCATGTAACATTTTTCTGAATTCTCCCTCTCTGGTAGTTAATTATTTTCCACAAATCCCTGACTTTGTTTCGCGAGTTGTTTATATACAAATTGTAGGCAGATTTTTTGGCTTTTGAAATCTCTTTTCTGTAAAATTTCCTATAGTTTCTAAAATTAACCCAATCGCGAATGTCTTTGGTACAGTCAGCGATAACTTTTAATGCTGAAAGCGTATCTCTCATATTCTTAAGTTCACTGGTAAACCATTTTATCGGATTGTCATCAATTTTTTTACATTTCACCATTGGAAAATTATCGAATATATAGCTCTGGAAGAGCCAACACAGTTTATCAAAAAGTTCATTTATGTCTCTTGAATCATCATAAAATGGCTCCCAGTTCAAACTTGACAAGTATTGTACCAAGCGGCGGATATCTGCCTCACTCGTCCTTCTCCTGAATCCCCCCTCATCTCCTACTTTCGCTGAACACCGTGTCATAATATACTGAGAGTTATGATCAGACAGGGCAGCCTCTATAACCCCCGACTCGTATGAACCCTGTTGCAAGTCTGTAAAAATATTGTCTATGCAATTTTCCCCTGTTTTTGTGATTCTTGTTGCATCATATATTGTTCTATGAAGACCATATTGACTAAAAAGCATTAGAATATCTTTGGATATAGATTCATTTTTATTACATCTTATATTAAAGTCGCCAACAACAACAGTCCGGCCATTGCACTCACCTGTTATGTAACTTAGAACTAGATCAAGTTGCGTTATGAAACGATTAATGTCACCATTTGACGATGACCTGTATATACACACCACTACCACCTCGGGGTCCAGCAACTTTACACCACAAAATTCGGCATGAAACTCCAAGCAGAATTGAGACAAGTCAATGCTCTCCACTAGACAACCCTTTCTTGTGAAAATTGCCACACCACCCCTTCGTCTTTCCTTTCGGCTATAAAATGTGGATAAGTTATAATTAGATAAAAGTTTTACCTGCTGTATCATAACGTCATAATCAAAAACCATTCACCTAAAAACCAAAAATTATGCAAGCAATATGTCGTCATACTAACGCCTTTCCGCAATTTTTTTAAGAAGAAACTTTCGAAAAGAAAATTGATTTTGATAGGTTTTCGCTTCTTTGATTTTTTATATCGAATGACACGAAAAACGATATGAGGGTATATGGTTCAATGACTTCTAGTGGATGGTAGAAGTGGTAGAGCTGGTTACCAACCAGCTCATCACTAAACGACTGTATTTCTACTCAATCTGACAACAAAAAAATGGGTATTTCAATAATAAAATAAAGGTGTGTTTACCAGTTGCTAAAGCAACACTCGAAGCAATACTCCATAGTATGTAATTTACTTACCTCTCTAAATTAGAAGTCATTGTATCCACCACCGGCGTTCCTCAATTGGGCGAAATTACTTGAGTTACTCTTCGACACGACGGGGTTGCTTATAATCCTACAGCTCAATTGGGCGAAAGAATTTTTAAATATCGTTGAGTTATTTGCATGCTCTTGTATATCTACGTTGCCAGATTTTACAGAAATTCCGATTTTCTACATTAAATAAAATTGAAAAAAATAAATAAATAATATTAATACTTGATGTATTATTTTTTTTTAAGTTCTATCAAATACATCAAGCCCTTAGTGCATTTACAATTATTTTATACTATACCTATACAGCAGAAACATGAAACATTAATAGAAAAGTAAACGTCGCTGCTATATCTACTCAAATAATCAATAAAAAGCAATCAATTACTATGAATAATTGATTTATCATAAATTTATCATAATAATTTTCAATTGACTAAGTTATTGCCTTTGAGAAAATCATGATAAATTTTCACGATGTTTTCAATTTCATGTTGCAATAATTATAAGTACTTTAGAAAAGGATTTGTTTGCAGAAGTCATTCAGTTTGTTTCAAATTTCTTATTTTTTGTTTACACATTTGAAAGTGATGTGAGAAAATACCATTGCAATGAAATACCTTGTACCTATAGGTACTCCACCGGAAGGATAGAAATAATAGAAAGTTGTGTTAGAACTCCCCTAATATTATTTTAGTCAAAAATGTTTCCTAATTTTCACGAAAACGATCGATTGAACGATTCGATTGCATACTTAATAATTAACATAGCAGAAAAGACTTTCGTTTTAATTCTTGAAAAAATATTCATTTAATATTTCTCTGTCAAATAATTAGGGGATTCAATATTTAAAATTAATCATTTCAACATATGAAAATTCCTTATCCTATAGGTATGCCCCCTATCTCTTATAATCCCCTAGTTTCTCGTTTCTCGCCCAATTGACCTCTGGGATTAGTGAATAACAAAATCCTTCGCCCAATTCGGTATCGCCCTCCACCACTGCTATGGCAGAATTTATTTTTAGATTGACACAATATTTATTGAAGTACAGAGTGTTTCAAAACATGTGTCGGAAAAAGAAATGTGTGATTCCTAAGCGCGTTTTGAGAAAAAAAATCCTATTATTACATGGGTCCACGGGTTCACAAAAGCACAAAACGTTTTCGAGATACAGGGTGTCAAAAAAATATTTTTTTTGTCGGTTCTTTGACGATATCTCTCGAACCGTTTGATACGAGGCGTGTTTTTTAAGTAAGTACCGTTTTGCAACACCGCGGCCGCAGCACTGCGGTCGGCGTTCTGCGCATGCGCACTGGGTTCCTACATCTCTTGCCTACGCGCTGACACCATTAGAGTCTGATTCTTCTTTGTTTACGTTGTTTACTGAGTGTTTAAAATGCCTCCGATAATTGTGAGCCCCGCCGACTGTGAAATACGGGCTGCTTATAAGATTTCTTAGTGCTAAAGGCCCAAAACCGATCGATATTCATCGTGAGATCTGTGCAGTTTACGGACAAAACATTATGAATGATGGAATGGTAAGAAAGTGGGTGAGAGCATTTAATGATGGCCGCACAAATCTTTGGTGCAGGAAGTGGACAATAAGGTGAGAGAAAACAGACGCTTTTTTTCGGCCATCTTTAAATGCTCTCACCCACTTTCTTAGCATTCCATCATTCATAATGTTTTGTCCGTAAACTGCACAGATCTCACGATGAATATCGATCGGTTTTACGCCTTTAGCACTAAGAAATCTTATAACAGCCTGTACTTCACAGTCGGCGGGGCTCACGATTATCGGAGGCATCTTAAACAGTCAGTAAACAACTTAAACAAGGAAGAATCAGACTGTAATGGTGTCAGCGCGTAGGCAAGAGATGTAGGTACCCATTGCGCATGCGCAGAACGCCGACTGCAGCGCTGCGGCTGCGGTGTTGCAAAACGGTACTTACTTAACAAACACGCCTCGTACATAAAATTGAATTTTTTACACATCCTAAATTAAATTCCTTTCCATATGACAGGGGCGGATATTTTGGGGTTGCGTGAGATTTTTTTGCCCCTAATTTCTACGACACTGGGAAAATTGGCTTTATGAAAGCAAATTTTAAACTGTCAAAGTTTTCTACATAGAAAAAAGGTGCTCTTGTTCAAAAGTTTTAATGTTCAGTAGTAGTAACCAAGGACATTAATAATTGTTCGAAAAAATGTTAAAACAGATTTCGAAAGCTTGTTAATTGCTTCATCCTACGGCGTCGGTCTGTTTCCAAGCAACAAGCTTGAGAAAGTTGTTATAAAATTTTGGAGCGTTTATCAATGTTCAAGGGTTATTCGGATAGAAAACTTTTTGCTAATTATAGAAAAAATACAGAGCGAAAACAATTTATTTAAAGGTGCAATTAACAAAAGAACAATTATTAGAAAAGCTAAGTGAAGATCCATGTTCTTCGTCAATATTCAAGTAGGGTTTTGTTGAGTTGGCATTGTTGTAATTTTTATCAGCTCTTGTTCTTTTACACCACTTTTGGCCAATCGACTAACCGCGGTCGATCTATTGGAGTGATTAGTAATTTTTTTCCTTGGTATTCAAGCCAATCGCTTCGGCAGACGATTCTGTTCAATTTTGATTCGGATTTCCAGTGATGATTTTTTTCTTAGGAATAATCTGTCGATTTTAATATTTGGGCCCCTTTTTGACATAATTTTTTTAAATAATCTGACAGGAGAAACGTTGCTGTCGTTGTTTTCTATTGAAAATTTGCTTTCAGTACACATTCTTGAACCACCTTGGAAAGTCTTGCTGAATACAGGGTTATAAATTCAACTCGATTTGTTACAGAACCATCGTTGTCTGATTCGATACAAAAAAAGCCAGTCAATCAAGCAGCAGCTTCCCCACCTCGCCAAGCTAATTCTACCGCGGCTATGTGATTTCCGTTGCAGCCCATTTTCATTCCATAAATTCATCATTTTCCTTATTTCTACGGAACTTAATGCTATCGAACTTTGTTTCCTTTTATAGGTATCGGATTGCAGTTTTCGTCGTATAGATCGCGGACAGCTCGCGCTTGTTGAAATACAACACTTTTGAATGGGTCAATAATAACTTTCAATTCTTTATTAGGTATATTTTTCTTGTAACAGCTTACTTGTAGGTTCCACATGGTTTTGACCGTAGTTTCTTTAAACTCTGTACCATCTTTTCTTCTCATGTTTACACCTCAATCCTTTAAAATCATAGCCAATTCTTCCGCCGTCCAATTTCCATCTAAATAAATGACACTTTCTATCACGTGGCTGATTCTAGCAACAGATTCATATTCGAGAATCACGTTTTTACAGCGGACCAGACAAACACTGCACGGTAAAGTCGAAATAACTATAATGAGTGTATTATTGATTTTTAAATAATTTTGATTGCTCATACGATACGAAATTAGACTATATTTATCTATTTTTAATAATACCAATTATTACCAACCCTTAATATTCGCTATTTGAAGATATTATTTATAAAAAGTAATTAGGTAGGTATATCATGATCTGTAAAATACGTTATATTAGGCATTATTGCAATCATGAAAATCAAGTAAGAAAACTTAGCATTTTATCGGGTCAGGAACGCTATGGCAGAGAAAAATATTTAGAAGAATTCCCCATCCATCGAGCCCAGTGGCGTTCCGGAACTATTGGGGGTTGAGCAAGAAAAAAATAAAAATAAAAACACGCTTATAATAAAAAAATTCACAGCATCCACGCGAAACATTGTGGCAGTGAAGCTATAGCAGAGAAAAGTATTTCGAAGAATTCCCCATCCATCGAGCCCAATGGCGTTCCGGAACTATTGGGGGTTGAGCAAGAAAAAAAAAAACACGCTCATATTAAAAAAATTCAAAGCATCCACGCACAACATTGTGGCAGTGAAGTTATAGCGGAGAAAAATATTTCGAAGAATTCCCCATCTATCGAGCCCAGTGGCGTTCCGAAATTGTTGGGGGTTGAGCCGGAAAAATAAAATAAAAATAAAAACACGCTTATAATAAAAAAAATTCACAGCATCCACGCGAAACATTGTGGCAGTGAAGCTATAGCGGAGAAAAGTATTTCGAAGAATTCCCCATCCATCGAGGCCAAAGGCGTTCCGGAACTATTGGTGGTTGGGCAAGAAAAAAAAATTAAGAGCACGTTTACATTAAAAAAAAAAAATTCCTGTCAGCGTGGTTGGATTTGTGGCAGCAAAGCTGGTATACAGAAAAATTCTCCAAGTCTTCTTCGATAAGACGAACTTACGCGCACGTCTCCACTTTCGGGTGGGGGGTTGTAATAACCACCCCTATATTAAAAAAATTCCCTGTCAGCGTGGTTGGATTTGTGGCAGCAAAGCTGATATACAGAAAAATTCTCCAAGTCTTCTTCTATAAGACGAACCTACGCGCACGTCTCCACTTACGGGTGGGGGGTTGTAATAACCACCCCTATATTAAAAAAATTCCCTGTCAGCGTGGTTGGATTTGTGGCAGCAAAGCTGGTATACAGAAAAATTTTTCAAGGCTTTCTCTATAAAAGGAACTTACTCACGCGTCTCCACTTCCGGGTGGGGGGTTGTAATTGCCACCCCTATATTAAAAAAATTCCCTGTCAGCGTGGTTGGATTTGTGGCAGCAAAGCTGGTATACAGAAAAATTCTTCAAGTCTTCTTCTATAAGACGAACCTACGCGCACGTCTCCACTTTCGGGTGGGGGGTTGTAATAACCACCCCTATATTAAAAAAATTCCCTGTCAGCGTGGTTGGATTTGTGGCAGCAAAGCTGGTATACAGAAAAATTTTCCAAGGCTTTCTCTATAAGAGGAACTTACTCACGCGTCTCCACTTCCGGGTGGGGGGTTGTAATTGCCACCCCTATATTAAAAAAATTCCCTGTCAGCGTGGTTGGATTTGTGGCAGCAAAGCTGATATACAGAAAAATTCTCCAAGTCTTCTTCTATAAGACGAACCTACTCGCACGTCTCCACTTTCGGGTGGGGGGTTGTAATTTCCACCCCTACATTAAAAAAATTCCCTGTCAGCGTGGTTGGATTTGTGGCAGCAAAGCTGGTATACAGAAAAATTCTCCAAGTCTTCTTCTATAAGACGAACCTATTCGCACGTCTCCACTTTCGGGTGGGGGGTTGTAATTTCCACCCCTATATTAAAGAACACTTTCATATAAACACCAAAGCCCAGGGTACGCTTGAAACTATAAAACCGCGCGCAGCACATCGTCTGGACCACCAACCGCTCGGCGCGCTTGTTGCGTGCCGCCCCGTGTGTTCACTCCGTATAGTTCTGATGAAACGATGCGCCGAGTCGGCTGCCGACTCGGCCGCCGACTCGGCCGCCGACTCGGCGAAAACCGCCTCGTGTGTCCTTACTCTTATCAATAATTATTGAGAAAAAAACTAAAATGAAAAACATACTTTACTTATAAATTATATTTTATTATGGAAAAAAGTTGGTCACGTTCAAACAGAGAAATCAGAATTAATAGAGATATATACAGGGCTAGAACTATTTAGTGGGCCACTACAGGGATATCTTTTGAACCATTGAAGATATAGCGTCGGTTATTACATTGAAGAAAAGTTGCCATTTTTTTGAGACGAGCATTTAGCGGAAAAAAAATTGAAATATCCCCAGTATTTTCTGCAATATCCTGAAAAAAACTGAAAAACCGAGATTTCTTATTTTACTTGTATCTTTTTTATAGTATTGAAAACAAATGAATTACTTTTTGTAGGTTTACATAAGCCGTCAGAAATTATCCCTTTGACATTTCGAAAATTTTCAAAGACAACTAGATCGTAGGGTTCTCATAGTCAACTTTTGTTTCTCTTATGGTGCGATATTGTTTTTTCATGTCAAGCGGTATCTAATAAATCAAGGAAACCAAAAATTTGTCTCAAAAAAAAAGAAAAAAAAAGAAACATATTCTCAGCTTTTTTTAAAAAAATAAGAAGAAAAAGAAGAATGGTTATCTAACAACATAATATTGCCAGCGTGGTGGTTATTATGATATCCAGTGAATAAAATAACTATTCTGACAGGTGACTGACAGGAAGTATTCATAAATTAAATTAGTACTCTTATGCCCGTATTCACAAACGATAATTTCCTAAATAATTACGTAATTATTTAAATGAGTGAGATGGAGATATGCAGTTTTTTTGCAATAGAATGAGATGGGGATAATTGATTACGTAATTATTTAGGAAATTATCGTTTGTGAATACCGGCGTTAAAATACAACTAAGAAAAATAATAGCGACCCGGCCAGGGCGATGCGCTCGAGTACAATGTCGATACAGGGTGCGAAACTGTCATAAATAATAATAATAATGCAATGTGTGGGAAGTAACCTGCTATCGACAATAACATTACAATAATCATTTATAAAGTACCTAATGATTAAATTTTCAATACTTTGGACTTTAGGTCATACATCATGGAAAAGGTAGATACTTTAAAAACAGTGCTTGTTTCCAGAAAAGTATATGCCTTTTTTGGTCTAAATTAAACAAGGAATAAATCAAACATCAGTAGAGTCTGGCGGTAATAGTGTTTAAAAAATAGAATGTCTCTGTCTAGATATTAGCCATTGATTTAAATAAACACTGGAAGTACTAACTGATAAATCAAATTCAATAAATTTTAAATTAAGTAAATAAATAAGTTGTTTCTAAAGCATGCTTTGTTATTGTTGAGAAATGAGAATGATCAGAATTTATGGTGGGCAAATTTAGTGCAAAGAATATTTCAAAAGGGTTTTTCTCGGAAACTGCTCATTTTATCGTGATAGGACCTTTTCCGAATATTTCTTCATGTTCTTCAATTGTGCATCTTCAAAACTAAAAAAAAAAAATATTACGGAGCAAGCTATAGGCCTTTTTTGAGGGTTAAGGGTAGTTAAGGCTCTTTGGCTTTGAGGAATTTGGGTCTAATATGGACCAAGGATACAAAGGTATATTAGTGATAAGATTGAAGAATGATTGAAGAGAAGAGTGACAGCTTGGAAGAAAATCCGTTCACTAGAACAAAGTGTAATAAAAAATATTGATTTAAAAAATCAAATTTGAAGGCCTATAGCTTCCTTATTTGTGTGTTTTCTAAAAATAGTAACTTCCGGACACCCTGTATTAATACATTATTATAATACCTATATCACTGAAAGAAATATTGACCTGCAAAGTGCAAATTTACTTTGTGTACGTCATGAAAATTAAATAAAAAAGTTAGGTTTCTATTATTTTGATGACAAATAAAATTTATGTATTTTATTTTTATTTATTTTCTATTAATATTATTGATACAGAATATTTTCAATTATCATTTCTTTTTTATTTAATATAGGTGTAGTGAGCAAACTGTGAAAATTTCATCCAGATCGGACCACGGACACAGAAGTTACGGTACGCGGTAGCTGTGTGACGTCATATTCGAGATATGCCGATAGTTCGTCGTTGAGCTTTTCGGCGTATAAAATCGGCGTCGGTTGTCCGATCGGGCTGAAATTTTCGCAGTCGACTGCTTTAGTGATGAATAACGCAAAAATAAATAAAACTGCTCCACTTCGCTTCTCACTCAAAATAAAATCTTTTGGGGTTCGAAGGGAGGGAAGGGAAGCATTTAGTTTTTTTCGCTAATACTACTGGGTGTGGTGAGTAAACAGTGAAAATTTCATTGAGATCGGACCATGGACACGCAAGTTACGGTACACGGTAACTGTGTGACGTCATATTCGAGATATGCTGATAGTTCGTCGTTGAGCTTTTCGGCGTATAAAATCGGCGTCGGTTGTTCGATCGGGCTGAAATTTTCACAGTCGACTGCTTTAGTGATGAATAACGCAAAAATAAATAAAACTGCCTCACTTCGCATCTCACTCCAAAAAAATCTTTTGAGGGGTCGGGGGGAGGTAAATTTCTTTTTTCTCTAATACTACTGGGTGTAAAAAAATTCCCCATTCTCCCTCATACTCAAAAAAATAAAATAAAATAAATTTAGGGGTTTGGGAGGCGTTTTATTGGAACAGGGGGATTTATTTTTTTCTCATATGGGACTAGATGTGGTGAGTATAAACTATGAAAATATTATCCAGACCGGATCACCGGACACAGAATTCTTTACAGAACATAAAGTTAAGATAGGGACATGTAGGTAAGCGGTTTTTCGATATTTTTATCCGTCTTCATAATTTACTTAAACGCCTTTGAAATTGAAAAATTCAGAGTTTATTTTGTTTGTAGCTCATAAGCTACTCTAGTTACACCCTGGCTGTGAAAACTATGTGCATTTAACTTTCTCGGACAATATAAAAACGTAATATTAGGCAGGATGTCCCCATTAAAATAACGAAGTGGATTTCTTCAACTTCCTGTATTTCTAGACTTTCCGGAAATCTTGAAAATATTTTCATTCGTGGTTACTTATATCATGGCAAATTTTTTTTCGAAACTCTACCAACAATAGTTTCCAACCTTAGAGTGGCGGACCTTAGAGAGACACCCGGTATAGTAACATGTATTGAAGAAGACTTGAAGAATTTTTCTGTATACCAGCTTTGCTGCCACAAATCAAACCACGCTGACAGGGAATTTTCTTAATATAGGGGTGGCAATTACAACCCCCCACCCGAAAGTGGAGACGTGTGAGTAGGTTCGTCTTATAGAAGAAGACTTGGAGAATTTTTCTGTGTATCAGCTTTGCTGCCACAAATCCAACCACGCTGACAGGGAATATTATTTATATAGGGGTGGTTATTACAACCCCCCACCCGAAAGTGGACGCGTGCGCGTAGGTTCGTCCTATAGAAGAAGACTTGGAGAATTTTTCTGTATACCAGCTTTGCTGCCCCAAATCCAACCATGCTGACAGGAATTTTTTTTAATGTAAGCGTGTTTTTAATTTTTTTTCTTGCCCAACCCCCAATAGTTCCGGAACGCCTTTGGCCTCGATGGATGGGGAATTCTTCGAAATACTTTTCTCTGCTATAGCTTCACTGCCACATTGTTTTGCGTGGATGCTGTGAATTTTTTTTATTATAAGCGTGTTTTTTTTTTCTTGCTCAACCCCCAATAGTTCCGGAACGCCACTGGGCTCGATGGATGGGGAATTCTTCGAAATACTTTTCTCCACTATAGCTTCACTGCCACAATGTTTCGCGTGGATGCTGTGAATTTTTTTTATTATAAGCGTGTTTTTATTTTTATTTTTTTTTTCCAGCTCAACCCCCAACAATTTCGGAACGCCACTGGCCTCGATGGATGGGGAATTCTTCGAAATACTTTTCTCTGCTATAGCTTCACTGCCACATTGTTTTGCGTGGATGCTGTGAATTTTTTTAACAAATGTGGTTTTATTTTTTTATTTTTTTTTTCTTCCCCAACTCCCAATAGTTTCGGAACGCCCTTGGCCTCGATGGATGGGGAATTCTTCGAAATACTTTTCTCCGCTATAGCTTCACTGCCACAATGTTTCGCGTGGATGCTGTGAATTTTTTTAATATGAGCGTGTTTTTTTTTTCTTGCTCAACCCCCAATAGTTCCGGAACGCCACTGGGCTCGATAGATGGGGAATTCTTCGAAATATTTTTCTCTGCCATAGCTTCACTGCCACAATGTTGTGCGTGGATGCTTTGAATTTTTTTAATATGAGCGTGTTTTTTTTTTCTTGCTCAACCCCCAATAGTTCCGGAACGCCACTGGGCTCGATGGATGAGGAATTCTTCGAAATATTTTTCTCTGCCATAGCTTCACTGCCACAATGTTGTGCGTGGATGCTTTGAATTTTTTTAATATGAGCGTGTTTTTTTTTTTTCTTGCTCAACCCCCAATAGTTCCGGAACGCCACTGAGCTCGATGGATGGGGAATTCTTCGAAATACTTTTCTCTGCTATAGCTTCACTGCCACAATGTTTCGCGTGGATGCTGTGAATTTTTTTTATTATAAGCGTGTTTTTATTTTATTTTTTTTTTCCGGCTCAACCCCCAACAATTTCGGAACGTCACTGGGCTCGATAGATGGGGAATTCTTCGAAATATTTTTCTCTGCCATAGCTTAACTGCCACAATGTTGTGCGTGGATGCTTTGAATTTTTTTAATATGAGCGTGTTTTTTTTTTCTTGCTCAACCCCCAATAGTTCCGGAACGTCACTGGGCTCGATGGATGGGGATTCTTCGAAATACTTTTCTCTGCTATAGCTTCACTGCCACATTGTTTTGCGTGGATGCTGTGAATTTTTTTTATTATAAGCGTGTTTTTTTTTTTCTTGCTCAACCCCCAATAGTTCCGGAACGCCACTGGGCTCGATGGATGGGGAATTCTTCGAAATACTTTTCTCCGCTATAGCTTCACTGCCACAATGTTTCGCGTGGATGCTGTGAATTTTTTTTATTATAAGCGTGTTTTTATTTTTATTTTTTTTTTCCGGCTCAACCCCCAACAATTTCGGAACGCCACTGGGCTCGATAGATGGGGAATTCTTCGAAATATTTTTCTCTGCCATAGCTTCACTGCCACAATGTTGTGCGTGGATGCTTTGAATTTTTTTAATATGAGCGTGTTTTTTTTTTTCTTGCTCAACCCCCAATAGTTCCGGAACGCCACTGGGCTCGATGGATGGGGAATTCTTCGAAATACTTTTCTCCGCTATAGCTTCACTGCCACAATGTTTCGCGTGGATGCTGTGAATTTTTTTTATTATAAGCGTGTTTTTATTTTTATTTTTTTTTTCCGGCTCAACCCCCAACAATTTTGGAACGCCACTGGGCTCGATAGATGGGGAATTCTTCGAAATATTTTTCTCTGCCATAGCTTCACTGCCACAATGTTGTGCGTGGATGCTTTGAATTTTTTTAATATGAGCGTGTTTTTTTTTTTCTTGCTCAACCCCCAATAGTTCCGGAACGCCACTGGGCTCGATGGATGGGGATTCTTCGAAATACTTTTCTCTGCTATAGCTTCACTGCCACAATGTTTCGCGTGGATGCTGTGAATTTTTTTTATTATAAGCGTGTTTTTATTTTTATTTTTTTTTTCCGGCTCAACCCCCAACAATTTCGGAACGCCACTGGGCTCGATAGATGGGGAATTCTTCGAAATATTTTTCTCTGCCATAGCTTCACTGCCACAATGTTGTGCGTGGATGCTTTGAATTTTTTTAATATGAGCGTGTTTTTTTTTTCTTGCTCAACCCCCAATAGTTCCGGAACGCCACTGGGCTCGATGGATGGGGAATTCTTCTAAATATTTTCCTCTGCCATAGCGTTCCTGACCCGATAAAATGCTAAGTTTTCTTACTTGATTTTTATGATTGCAATAATGCCTAATATAACGTATTTTACAGATCATGATATACCTACCTAATTACTTTTTATAAATAATATCTTCAAATAGCGAATATTAAGGGTTGGTAATAATTGGTATTATTAAAAATAGATAAATATAGTCTAATTTCGTATCGTATGAGCAATCAAAATTATTTAAAAATCAATAATACACTCATTATAGTTATTTCGACTTTACCGTGCAGTGTTTGTCTGGTCCGCTGTAAAAACGTGATTCTCGAATATGAATCTGTTGCTAGAATCAGCCACGTCTTTCTATCATATAAATGCTTTCCATACAAATTTTTGAATATAAACGATATTTTTTGGTATGTTTGATTCTATCTCATCAGTATTACAACCAAATCGTGACATTTTGGAATATTAAATATTTAAAATGTCAAAATCGAAATAAATCAATATGTATCCATGGCAACGTGATAACAGCCCATGGGATCTGTTTTCAGTATAATGTTGTACTGATTGGTTGTCTTCAATCAGATGACTTCAAATTAATTGATTTCATTGGATTTTTACTGTAGCAAAACATTTTCGAGAAAAACAGCGTTTTATGATGAAAAACATAAAAGTAGAAACATTATGTTTTTTTCTGCGACGGGCTATAAGATTGACCTTTTTTCCCCGTTGACAGGTAGAAAAATGCCTCATTATATGAGCTGCATCTTATCGGGGAAATAAATGAATTAGCAGGGAAATAAATGAGTACTTATTTCCCCGAAATGGCGGCTTAGGTATAGCTACTATATTAACACTCAGATATCTGTTAGGATTCACTCAGATCGGAATGCAGACAGAAGGAATGTATAATGGGAATGGTGCGCAAGCTGGTGAAATACGGGTGTGTAGAGGAACTTGGGATAGTAACAGAGAGACGAGTAGTGGTTGTATAACCGTCGTAGAGTCAATATATGAATGTTAATAATATACTTCTTCGTCATTATTGTTATTGTATAATTATTATTGAACTGAATAAATAATGTTCCTAATATTTGGCAGCGGTGGGATAGCCACAAAAATGCCTTTTCTTGGTGAAAGTGAGGTGAAACCAAAAATTTAAGTTTTTAGCGAATTTCCGATGAAATAAATTTTAACATCGGGTAGTGTTGGTGCTGTTGTCCGGTACTCAAGTGTCTGAGTCGCAGCGCGAGTTTCCCCGGCGCGGGCCTCGCGTGGGTATTATGTGCTACCTACCTAGGTACTTAAGAGAAGTTCCGCTCCTCCGTTAACAACAATTAAATTTATTAGAAGCTGAATTTCGTAAATTAAAGGAACGGAAGCTCAAGAAATCTTGCAAGAAAACACTGAGTATGAAGTATTAACGTATTATTGGATTGATATCCGACTGGTGTCGGTAAGTAAAGTAGATCAAGTATGTAAATGAGGAAGCATATTACAGGTTTTCTAAGAAAAAATTATAAGGGGGTGAAGCAGTGGTATGTTATGAGAAACAGCATACAAAAATTGACCAAAATTAAAGTTTGCGACGTTCGAAGTTGATGGCACTGCAATAAAGTTTATTAATAAGTAGAGTTTGGAG
Source organism: Malachius bipustulatus (assembly GCA_910589415.1). Taxonomy (NCBI): domain Eukaryota; kingdom Metazoa; phylum Arthropoda; class Insecta; order Coleoptera; family Melyridae; genus Malachius; species Malachius bipustulatus. Next base: position 12,862,080 of record OU342630.1, read on the forward strand.
GAGATAAGTTATAAAGATTATTCCAAGGTTATTCCCAAAGGTAAGCAGCTATTGCCATGTTGAGTAGAGTTGTGATAAGTAAGGATGAGTAATGAAGATTATTCTGAGATTATTCCTAAAGGTAAGCAGCTATTTTTAGCTAGTGAGTTGAGAGATGCATGCATAGATAATTATGAGTAGATGAAAAGCATGACTAAAGTTGGGGAGCTCTCCAAAGTCCAAATGGACTTACATATTTTGAATTCGATAGGTAGAAGTAAAGCAAACTTACATATTTTGAATTCGATAGGTAGAAGTAAAGCAAAATAAGCATGAAGCATGAATATAAAGCATGAATTAAGCTGGTATAAAGCATGAAGTAAGCTGAAGTAGAATTGAACCCAAGTAGCATTTTGGGGTTAATTTGCGTCGATTCGACTTGATTTAGGTATACTACCTATGTAATCTAATTCACCTAACATAAATTGCGTGAAGTTTACCTCGAATTTACGTGACGAAGATCAAACTAAGAGTAGTGATTTACGTGTCTTCAGCAGGATGCTGTCAAAGCACCAGAGGCTAGCAAGAAGGCCAAGAATGCTTAGCGTTAGGTAATGACAAGCTTAGGCAAGCTTTAGGAGGAATAAGACAGTTAAAGACACTTAAGTGTTCTCTTTAGGAAAGTGAACAGAGGCGACGCAAGGTAAGAGAAACGAATTACTTTCTTTTCTTGAAAGTAAAACCTTATTAAGGAAAAACGATCATATATTCAAAAAAAAAAAAAGGAAAATACCTAGACAATATGAAAGTGGTAGGCCTAGTTCAGCTGATGAGATATCTGTTAGTGTATTTTATTTATTTATTTATATAATGAGTTGATTAAAAGCTTTAGAACGACAATATTTTATTTGACAATGATAATTGGTAGTGGTAATTTTGTTGATCGAAAAATTACAAAGGTCAGGTGTTGCGTGTCTGGACCTGGACTGCCTGATGGTTATGTGATTGATTACCTTGGACATTTTCCGCTGTTGTCATGTGTAACAATTGTGCCCTATTTGCGCTATTAATGAAAATAAATTGAACTAACTTAAATTTGGAGGAGTACCTACTGGTATTACTTTTAATGTAGGTACCTATCAGTTTTTGTAAGGCAGGAAAATTATAAGTAAATAAATTGTCAAACAATCAAATGTAAAATAATGTGATATAAAAGAGGAAGGGTGTTCTCAGTGAGGAGATGTAATGCCTGAGAGGAAAGTGGAAGGGTGTTCTCGGTAAGGAGATGTAATGCCTGAGAGGAAAGTGGAAGGGTGTTCTCGGTGAGGAGATGTAATGCCTGAGAGGAAAGAGGAAGTGTGTTGAAAGAGGAAGTGTGTTATCTGTAGAGATATGTAATGTTTGAGAGGTATACTGCCTGAGAGGAGGAAGGGTGTTCTCAGTGAGGAGATGTAATGCCTGAGAGGAAAGAGGAAGGGTGTTCTCGGTAAGGAGATGTAATGCCTGAGAGGAAAGTGGAAGGGTGTTCTCAGTGAGGAGATGTAATGCCTGAGAGGAAAGTGGAAGGGTGTTCTCGGTAAGGAGATGTAATGCCTGAGAGGAAAGAGGAAGGGTTTTCTCGGTGGAGATGTAATGCCTGAGAGGAATGAGAAGTTGACGACTTCAAGCTGAGATGGACCGAGTTGCTGCTAGGTTGGCTGATGAGCCGACGACTTCGAGCTGAGCTGAACCGAGTTTGCTGCTTGGTTGGCTAATAAGCCGACGACTTCGAGCTGAGCTGGACCGAGTTGCTGCTAGGTTGGCTGATAAGCCGACGACTTCGAGCTGAGCTGGACCGAGTTTGCTGCTTGGTTGGCTGATAAGCCGACGACTCCGAGCTGAGCTGGACCGAGTTGCTGCTAGGTTGGCTGATAAGCCGACGACTTCGAGCTGAGCTGGACCGAGTTTGCTGCTTGGTTGGCTGAGAAGCCGACGACTCCGAGCTGAGCTGGACCGAGTTGCTGCTAGGTTGGCTGATAAGCCGACGACTTCGAGCTGAGCTGGACCGAGTTTGCTGCTTGGTTGGCTGATAAGCCGACGACTCCGAGCTGAGCTGGACCGAGTTTGCTGCTTGGTTGGCTGATAAGCCGACGACTCCGAGCTGAGCTGGACCGAGTTGCTGCTAGGTTGGCTGATAAGCCGACGACTTCGAGCTGAGCTGGACCGAGTTTGCTGCTTGGTTGGCTAATAAGCCGACGACTTCGAGCTGAGCTGAACCGAGTTTGCTACCATAGCTGGAATGATTGGGTTTTCTTTTATGATAACTAGGAGGCTATGATTTCGAGCGGGTGTCGTTCGATTTTGCTGCAAGGGTAGCTGGGAAACGTCGAGTTTGATCTCTGATGGAAGTACGATGAATGGAAAGGGAAGTAGATGACTGAGTGAAACAGATGAGGTTGGTATAATTAATTGAGTATTTGCTTCAGCCATTCTGCAAACCAGTCTGCGGGTTCACCTGCCAGACTCTAGAGGACCCTGGGTCTTTCCAATGTAGGATTCGAGGACGAATCCTGGTCAGGATGGACGAGTTGTTAGGATTCACTCAGATCGGAATGCAGACAGAAGGAATATATAATGGGAATGGTGCGCAAGCTGGTGAAATACGGGTGTGTAGAGGAACTTGGGATAGTAACAGAGAGACGAGTAGTGGTTGTATAACCGTCGTAGAGTCAATATATGAATGTTAATAATATACTTCTTCGTCATTATTGTTATTGTATAATTATTATTGAACTGAATAAATAATGTTCCTAATATATCATTAAATTTATATCAAATATACGTAAAGGAAAGTTACCTTATTATCCAAATGGCAATTATTAAGGGAATTTTCATAATAATCACTATCCATATTATTAAATTCACTCATCGAAAACTAACAAGAATCTTTGCAAAACTGTCTTCAATTTTAAATACATTAATATGACGTTTATGTAATAATTAAATCGTTTCGTTACCCAGGCAACGTCGATTACGATAAAAGACAGTTTGAAAATCCAAGTTTAACATAAATCATTTTTCCGACATAATTTTCAGTTATCTAACTACGTTTTTCGACATTCTAAGACTGATATTTCTTCTCGCAGAAAAAAATTGTATATTACACACAAGAAAAAAGTGCGATGTTAGCTCTCGATGTGTTTGTCCCCTCCGCTAAACGCGTCGGGGACGAAATCACATCTCGAGCTAAAATCTATCACTTTTTTCTCTTGTATAATAAATAACTATTGTTGTAGAAAAAACATTACTTGTTTTTATAATATTTTTATACTTGTCCTACTGCCATAATATAAAGAAAAATAATAAGCCCTTAAAAAGTAGCCAATATGTCAAGACATCTCAAAAGTTCAGTTTTATATTTCAAACGGTTCCAAATATCGTCAAATAACTGAAAAAAAAAATTCTGTATCTTAAAAAGGGTACGTTTCCTGATTCGGGATAATAGGAAATTTCTTAGAACGAGTTTCCTAGAGCGATCACACCTTTCATTTTCCGACACATACTTTGAAACGTATAATGAGAAAGGAAAAACAAAATCAACGGCCACAATCGATATTCTTTATTCAAGACATTAGCATCACAAAGGTTAAGTACTATCGATCTCGGACAATAATTATTGTCTTCGATCGGTAAGTTGTCCTTGCCGTTCTTAATACCCTCTTTTCTTAATATGACTGCTATAACTTTTACTAAGTTACCTATTACTATTAGGATATTGATATTAGTATACCGTGCAAGTACTGAGACTTTATGCATAGGCGAATTGCAATAATTGATAGCTTCTATGGTAAATTGTTTCAATGGGATTGTTTGCAACAATATCAACAATGAAGTAGGTATCGAAAGTAACTTCATTGAAATAGAGTCAAACAATTGCTCTATGTATAAATCGTTCAGTATATTCAACGTAATCGTACAGGGGAATTATTTGTCTATGTATAATAGAGACCCAGTACTCGCACGGTATAAAAACAATGGCTTATTTATTATCACATACAACACTACTCTAATGCAATATATTTCATAATTATTATTCATCAAAATTCCATCAATTTTCTTAAATTAAATTAGCTTTAAAAAATACGAGTAATTATACTAATTGAAATTTAATCTACATGTTTATGCTAGTTCAGATGTTTTTAAATTAGAGTTGGCTGTGATATTTTTTCTTAAAGTTGGATACCCTGGACAGTCGATTTGAGCTACTTGTTCTTAAAAAGTTCAAATAATTTCTACTTTGCTCATATGGCATTAATGGGATTAATATTACATAAATTGAATATTTTTGAAGTATGAAAACAACCAATCCTATAAAGTGGTGCATTGGTTGCTATGGTTTAGTAAAAAGTATCCAATTATTGGCCTTCCATTATCAACGTTTAACTTTAATCAAAAAGTTATGTCACATTATCATTACCCATCAATCATTATAAAAATTTATACTAAAAACTCAAATATCTCTTAGTAGGCCAGTAAAAATGGACACAAAAATCGATAAATTTGCAAAACATGATATCCCTGATTTTTTAGAATGTTATATGTTAATTGTTTGGACCCACTAGAATAGTGTTAAATTTTAATAGATTCCATCAGAATCTTAAACAAACACATTTAATTTTATTCTTAAAATTAATATTCTTTAATTAATATTTATGTTACCTACAATTTTTAATATTCATGTAATTTTTTTGATTGATCGATATTCTGTGTGTATCAATGCAACCCAAGTTAAATGTGCAGTCCACTTCATTCAATAAACTATGCATTTTTTGACGAAAGCCACTAGCCACTATACAGTATGTAACAGCCAAATGCAATAAATTCGATAATAAATAAATTGAGACATGTTCGAAAAAACTGTCAGACACGTCGACTGGTATTTTTTGTTGCGATTTTTTTCAACAAATACTTTTTATGCAGGGTGTCATGTAACAGTGGTCAATACCAACTTTCTTATTTCAAATTTAATACCTGTAGGTATTTTATTCGATTTTTGAATTCTTCGGAATATTCTAGACATATTTCTGCAATGTCCTGTATCTATCTTCACCTGTTTCGGAAATATTAAGTGTTTTCAAATTAATTGCAAAAATCAACATTAAAAGAAGAAAATTATACGATTACTGAAATTCGCTACAACGCACTTAATAATTCTTATTTTATTTGGTGTTTTGTATCACGTGACAATAAATAGCAAAATTCAATTGACTGTTAGAACTGCCAAAAAATTCAGTGTTATTGTCGTTTGATTTTCATTACCTGCATGCATGTCAGAAAAATGGTTCATTTAACAGAAATGCACAAAAAACAGCTCTACAGATGATTGGAATTGGGGATAGCACACGAACACAAATGGAATTGGCTCGCTTATTTCATAAAAAATATCCAAATTTGCCGCCTGTATCCCAAGGGGCAATTGGTAAAAAAATTTTGAAACAGCAGTTAGGTAGCTCATGTCCACTTATGTGTAAGTTTTCAGAAAATTATTTAATAATTTCCAATAATTGGAAAGATATGACAAAAAAAAGTCTCGATTTTTCAGTTTTTTTCGGGATATTTCAGGAACGGTTACAGATATCTTGTATGTCTTGACTGATTATAAATGGCTACAAAAGTGCGTTATAATACAAAAGTTCTCTAACTTAACCGTCCCTGTATCTCTTAGCGCTTACGAGATAGCAATATAGAGAAGAATATAATATATGGTGCATCCTGTGTAATGGCTTTCGTCAAAAAATGCATAGTTTAGGAGATATAAAGCAAAAACTGAAAAAAGTCCGAAAATTTCGTTGTTTTTAATGTGCTAAACTTTTTCCACAACTTTTATAGAGTTGCAAACTTGGGTATACACTGTGAATTCAAACAATTCGAAAACAAAACTAAAAAATTCGAGATCCATTTTTGTTGATTTATTGTCGATTCTGACTGACCTATAAATATTAATAATATTACTATATTACCATATTACCTCTAGTTTAAAAACATCTGGAATGGGATATAGATACTTACACCGAAAATTTTAACACTAGGTAATAGACATTAGGTTTTGATAAAAGATTCTAAGTGACATCTAATGAAAAATCTATTTTTTATCCACAATCATTAGATAAAGAGAACTTTTCCCACCCATTAAAGTTAGGTAATATTCCATATTACCGCACTAGTAGGCTTATAAATCTATATAACCGAACTATCGTGGTTATGAAACATCTCGCCAAATGTCAAAAATACGCTGAGAAGGCCTTTTCGTTATAAGTTAAGCTACGTTTTCCTAGCTGCGTCAAACGCTAGCGCAAAACGCCTGCGTTTTACGCAGGGCGATCCACGCAGTGTGGGTTGCGTGAACAGTGTTTTCCAACTTTCGCAAATAAGTTCGAAGAAGCGTTTTATTATAGTGCGTTGAGTATATAAAAATGACCGGTAATAATAATATGATGAGAAAAAGAGTTATAGATCTCATCGCGATGGAGCTACGAGAGGAGGAAGAAGAAGAAGTATTTATAATAAGTACCTTGTTGAAAAAAAGACGTAGTGAAAGTGAGCTTTTTAAAACAAGGGAATTGGAAGGCTGCTTTAAGTTACTCATTACTAACCATTTGGACGACAATGAAGTGAAATTCAAGGAATATTTTCGTTTAACTAAAAATCAGTTTATGTTTATTTTGGATTTGATAAAGGAAGATGTTGCGATATTGTCAAGTTTTCGAGTGAAACGTCCCATATCGGAAGCAGAAAAATTAGCTATATGCATCAGGTAAGTCTCCTTTGAATTATGTTATTCAAAGTTTAATACCTTTATATAAAAGAAAAGGGGAAAAATAAAATAATAACAAAATTAAGCTTTATTATAATAATAATTATGTGTAATTACACGTCAAACATATTATCGTACACGGTAATATTTAATTATCGTTTATGTAGGGCACGCCGAGTCACCGAAAATGCTTTTGGGATACTTTGTCAAGTTTTTAGAATATTTTTTACACCTATTAACCTAAAAGCTGAGACAGTTGATTCTCTTATAACTGCCGCCTGTTGTATTCACAACTATCTTCGAAATGAATACATAACAACTCATCCCCCAGAAAAACATTCATTACAGCATGAAGAATATAGACTTCCTACAGAGAATATGATAGGCCTGCAGAGAAGCGGTGGATATGCAGCATATGATGGGTTTCGAGTACGAAATTCCTTTAAAAATTTTTTTACTACGGAAGGTTCTGTTAGCTGGCAACATACAAGTATAGGTCATTAATTACTACTAGTATAATATACAGATAATATTAACATTAACATTATAAAATTGCAACACATCAAATAAATAATGTACAGTAAAAACCAATTTTCTTTACTTACCTGTTTTATTATTGATTTCTTCCCCAATTTGTTTCCATTTTGTGTCTTTTAATCCCGTATTTTTATAATCTTTTAATTTTGCATCATATATTATGGGTAGTCCAGCCACCAGTTCAATTAACAGCTCATCTTCAGCTGCAGAAAATCTTGGTTGACGTTCTTTATCCGCCATAATTTAAAAAACAATACACTTGCGCACTGCGTCGCGTGGTTTGACTGCTCTCGAGGCACAGCCGACGTTTCACGCGAGCGCACACCGTCCAATGCTGCGGAATACGCAATGTAGGAAAACTGTTTGATTTACACCATGCAAGAGCACGCGTAACACGCCCAACACTGCTCATGTATGGTTTAAATCGGACCGTTTTCCTACAGTGCGTGTTCCGCAGCATTGGACGGTGTGCGCTCGCGTGAAACGTCGGCTGTGCCTCGAGAGCAGTCAATCACGCGACGCAGTGCGCAAGTTATTGGTTTTTTTGATTTTATTATTGAATACATCAGGAAAAGAACCTCAACCAAGATTTTCTGCAGCTGAAGATGAACTGTTGTTTGAACTGGTGGCTGGATTACTCATAGTATACGATGTAAAATTGAAAGACTACAAAAATAAGAGTTTAAAAGACACAAAATCGAATTAAATTAACTAGGTTCGTCTTTTTTCAACAAAGTTCTTTATAGCAAGGAATTATAAATACTTCTTCTTCATCGTAATGAGATCTAGAAGAACTCCTTTTCTCATAATATTATTACCAAAATAAATATTACGTTTTAATTTGAACTGATTTCCGCAAGTTGGAAAACACTGTTCACGCAACCAATACTGCGTGGATCGCCCTGCGTAAACCGCACGCGTTTTGCGCTTACGTTTGACGTAGCTAGGAAAACGTAGCTTAAGCAACATTATTTAACTGTTTCTCGGCACACCATTTCTCGTATCAGTCAAACGTCAACTCGTATTTTACTCTAGACTTATCTGGTAAAATAGGTGAGCGAAGAGATATCAGAATTACTTTCGTAGCGGCTGCTTCAATATAGAGGTGTGGCTAGTTCCCGTAGGTAGCAACTTTCAGGGACGTTAGAGTGTGCCTCCCTGATCATTTAGCTGTTTACATACAGGGTGTTGATTTTCAAAGCGGGCCATAGGGGATTAGCATTGCGAAAGTGGTTTTTGAGAATTCCTGCTCGCCGTTTAAACTGACAGAAATGGTTTTGGTATCAAAATGAAGCTAAAATTATTGCGCATAACGCTTGACATCAGAAATTAATTTAATTTCACGTTGTTTTCTAAAATTCTTCAGTAAAAATGCAAGTAATTGTTAATGTTTAATCACAAAATAGCATGCCTTGCCTAAACAATAATGACGTTTCTACGTTTTGACAATCCAATAATAGAACCAGACTTTATTATTACCTACTGACTTATAAATTTTTATTATTGGATTGTCAAAACGTAGAAACGTCATTATTGTTTAGGCAAGGCATGCTATTTTGTGATTAAACATTAACAATTACTTGAATTTTTACTGAATAATTTTAGAAAACAACGTGTAATTAAATTAATTTCTGATGTCAAGCGTTATGCGCAATAATTTTAGCTTCATTTTGATACCAAAACCATTTCTGTCAGTTTAAACGGCGAGCAGGAATCCTCAAAAACCACTTTCGCAATGCTAATCCCCTATGGCCCGCTTTGAAAATCAACACCCTGTATAATACAATAATAACCACAAAAATAACCTTTATACAGGGTGTTCTACAAGCTCTATGACAAACTTTGACAGATGGTAGGTTGCTTGATTTTAAACATATTTTTTTTAATAAACATGGGTCCGATTCGTTTTTGTTTAGAAGTTCTTCTTCTAGTGCCTATTCGTTTCGAATATTGGCGACCATCTTGGCTATGATGACCTTGTTGACTGCTGCTTTAAACAGTTCTGTGGTTGTTTTTGAATACCATGTCCTCAGGTTCTTGAGCCATGATATCCTTCTTCTTCCGGGCCCTCTCCTTCCACACACTTTTCCTTGGAGGATGGATTTCAAGAGTTTGTATTTGTTGTCATTCCTCATTATGTGTCCGAGATATTCCAGCTTCCTTCTCTTAACCGTCTTCATCACCTCCCTCTCCTTTCCCATTCTTTCCAGTACTGCTTCGTTGGTCACTCTATCTGTCCATGATATCTTGAGGATCCTCCTGTATAGCCACATCTCGAAGGCTTCGAGCTTCTTTTGTGTTGCTTCGGTCAATGTCCAGGATTCCATGCCATAGTACAATATGGAGAACACATAGCAGCGCAGGAGTTTTACTTTAATATCTAGTTTGAGGTTATGGCTTTTGAAGAGCTTGGACATCTTGGTGAAGGCATCCCTTGCTTTTTCTATCCTACATCTGATCTCTTGTGAATGGTCCCACTGTTCGTTTATTAAGGTTCCCAGGTAGACAAGTTTGGATACCCGTTCTATTGGTATATTTTTAATAAACAGTTGACAGTTTTCTCCCTTCTCTTTACTTATGACCATAAATTTCGTTTTGTTGATGTTCATTTTTAGCCCGTATCTTTCACTCACTTCATTCACTTTGTTCATTAGCTGTTGTAGACCTTCTATACTATCTGCAAATATGACAGTATCATCTGCATATCGGATATTATTCAGCCGTTCACCGTTTACAAGAATTCCATTATCATCGCCTTCTAGAGCCTCCAGAGCTTCTCTAAATATCTCTTCTGAATACAGATTGAATATCAGAGGGGAGATGATACACCCTTGTCGTACTCCCCGCAAAATGTTAATTGCCTCTGTTGTTTCATCTCCAGCGTTGATTTTTATGGTGGCTGTCTGGTTCCACTACAGGTTTTGTATAATTCTGAGGTCCTTATCATCCATTCCGGTGCCTTTCAGCACTTGTATCATCTTCTGGTGTTGGACATTGTCAAACGCCTTTTGGTAGTCCACGAAGCAGGTATAAATGTCGCAATTCACGTCCCTACATCGTTGGAACAATACTTGTATACTGAACAGTGCTTCTCTTGTTCCCACTCCCTTCATAAATCCAAATTGTGTGTCTTCTACTCTCTCTTCGCATATCTTGTATATTCTGCGATGGATAATCTTAAGGAACAGCTTTAGTAAATGGCTCATTAAGCTTATGGTTCTATATTCTCCGCATTTCTTTGCCCCTTGTTTTTTGGGCATCAATATAAATTCAGAGATGAGCCATTGTTTCGGGATGTTGCCTGTGTCATAGATATTGTTAAATATCTTGCAGATCATTTTTATTGATTCCTCATCCAAAAGCTTAAGTAACTCTGTCTGTATTCCGTCCGGTCCTGGAGCTTTGCCTTCTCTCAGCGATCTTATGGCTGTTTCTATCTCGCTTGTTAGTATTGGTGGTCCAGTTTCTGTTGATAAGGAGGAGGGATCTCCTCTCTCATCGAAGAACAAATTCTCTATGTATTCCTTCCAAGTGTCTTTGATGCTTCCTTGGTCCACAACAAGCTCTCCATTGTCATTGACGAGTTTTCCCACTGTTCTCTTCCTGTACTTGCCAGTTATTTCCCTCACTTTTTTATGTACATTGAAATCATCAAACCTCCGTTGCAGTTCTTCTATTTCACGGCATTTTTCTTCCATTTCTTTCTGCTTGGCTTCTCTGATCTTTCTTTGTATTTTACGGTGTATCTCCCTGTATGTGGTTATGTCATTCTTGTGTTTTCTCCTCTCTTCCATCATCTGTAATATTTCTTCTGTCATCCACGTCTTGTTTTGTCTTCCCTCATTCCTCAGAAATTTGTCCTTGATCTCTTCTACCACTGTGTTAAGTGAATGTATTCTCTCTTCCGTGTTTCCGGCTTTTCCTTCGATCTCTCTACAGTTTTCATTCAGGGCTTTACTTATTTTGTCCCTCACTATTCTGTCCTTCAGTTTTTTAATGTCGTGTTTCTTAGGAATTTTTCGTTGTATTTTCTTATACCTGGTCTTGTATTCTCCCACTAGAGGGTTGTGATCGGACTGGATGTCGGCGCCTGGGTAGGTTTTTACACTTGTGAAACTGTTTCTATACCTCGCGTTTACCAGGATATAATCTATTTGATTTCTTATGATAACGTCTTCATCACTATCTCTAGGCGACCTCCACGTATACAGGCGTCTAGGTGGGAGTTTGAAAAAGGTGTTCAGAACAATTAAGTTGTGTTCCGCCGCAAACATACTCAGAGTTTCTCCTCTGTCGTTTCTCTCTCCGAGCCCATGTGGTCCAATATGATGTTCTTCCCTTCCTTTACCTATTTTTGCGTTAAAATCTCCCATCAATATAAGAAGTTCATTTTTCGATAGGTTATTTATGGTACTGTGAACTTGGTCGTAGAATTCTTGTATTTCTTCGTCACTATGACTGGTTGTAGGTGCATAGACTTGAATGATATTAGTGTTCACTGGTGCAGCGTTGATTTGTATGAGCAGGATTCTGTCGTTTACTGGAACAAAATTACGTACGTGCTTTACTACGCTTTTGTGAACAAGCATTCCCACTCCATGTTCGTATTTGCCATCCATGGATCCTGAATAGTATACTCTGTGTCCATCCACGTCACAGTAGCTTGAGTCGGGCCATCTCATTTCACTTACACCCATTATGCTGATTTTCATACGCTCCATCTCCCTTAGTGCACATTGGATTTTTCCAGCTTGAGCCATTGTTCTTACATTCCATGTGCATATTCTCTTGATTTGTTTTGTGTTGGTCTTGTTGATGTGATTCATGTTTCTGTTCATAACCGCTCCCCCCGGAGATCCGATCGGGGAGCTTATTACTCCGGACTTGTGATTTGATCTGAACATATCCATGATGATCTGTACTAGGGAAAATCAATATGATCTTTAATGCAGTGGTTTCCCTTTGCCTTCTGCATTCCCCTGCCGTTGACCGTATAGGTTCATCCGCCTTTTGGACCGATTTCTCAGTCCAAGGACCAGAGATGGCCCTGCCTCTTAACTGCTCCTCCACCCGAAGCTGTTGGCTATTAAGAGGGAGATTACTTATCCCGGTAATCACTCGGTCGACAGAGCCTCGTCAGTTCTAACAGGATGCACCACGTGTAGGTGAGGTTGTCATTTGGGCCAGCTTACATGCGCCGTCACCCCTTACACCCCGTTTAGAAGTTACAAGCATTTAACCTTTATTAACAATCAACAATAAAAATTTAAATTAAATGATAATCACAAAACTTAAGACTATAAAAATTGTTCGAAATGTCCACCCTCAGCTTGAATAGGTACCTGCGTCAGTATTCTTGAGCAGCTTGTCTGGCGTTACCATTGGAATACCCATATACAAACACAATATCTGCATATTCCTCAGTCGAGAATAAATGCATTTTTTATTTATAACTTTCACACGAAATATCTAATAAATAATTAAAATGACACTAACAATTATTATTGTCATAACAACCGATATTTCTATTTATCAGCCTACGTTTTTCATTGAAGTAAGTGTATATTTTATAAGTGTACATTGGTTGACATAGTGTCTTAGTGACATAGCGACTTAGTTCACTTCCTGGTTGACTGAAAAAATTACGATTCTTTAAATGCTTGTAACTTCTAAACAAAAACGAATCGGACCCATGTTTATTAAAAAAAATATGTTTAAAATCAAACAACCTCGTCTGTCAAAGTTTGTCATAGAGCTTGTAGAACACCCTGTATATCTAATTGTATACAACAATAATAGGTGTCACCGCAACAGCAACAGAGCTGTTGCTTGGATATTTTTTATTTTATTTTTATTAAGTATCACATTGTTACCATGGAAAGGAATTGTTCAGAATACCTTAATATCATATTTTTAGACAATTTTTTTCCCAAAAATTTTACATTAAGGTATTATGAAGAATGCTGTTCCATGGTAACAATGTAATACTTAATAATAAAAATAAAGTAAAAAATACCCAAGCAACAGCTCTGTTTCTGTTGCCGTGCCGTAACACCTATTATTATCGCCTTATACCTACTTCAATAGATACTTAGATCCCTATACTTAGATCCCTAATAAATGAAAATAATTTCTTGGGACTACAACACATCTCTCGAAAAAATGTCTCCGTTGCTTTTACTTGTTGGTGACACGACATTACATTTTACAATAAATTAAAAATTAAATTCCAATATGAATACGTTGCCTTGGATAGCTGAAAAATAAGTGACAACTGTTATAATAATTTCTAATCTAAAAAAATAAGAGTTTCTTCATATTTTCGAAGATTTACGCCCTGGTAATAGCTTGAAAATGATAATAATTGAATAAATGCAATAGAGATATACCCACAGTTTGTTTGGGAATGCATCTGGATATATTATAAATTTTTAATGAAGAAACTAAGAAAAATTTCGGCGCGATTCCAGTTGCACTCTTTTAATGATAATGCTCTCTTTGTCTGCGACATACATACGTATATCACTCTGTATGTCACAAAATAAGTGACAGAAAAATTCCAAGAGAAAAATGGTATTCAGCTTTTTTTCAACATTTCTATGATCTACCATTCCTTTAATTTAAGATGTTGTTATGAAAAATCGATTTCTGTTAAAAGATAAACAGTGATTTCACGTTTGAATCGAATTTAGATGTTGTGACATATAAAATAAATGAAATTAATTAGTGGGGAATTTTAAAAGTATCTGTTAGAAAAAAGTAAAAAAAGATGAAAAATAATTATGTGTAATAACTAAGGAGAAAAGTACAAGAGATAGCAACGAAAAGGAGAATTACTTAGATTGGAATTTAAAAAAGTAACTGTCAGAAATAAAGTTGTAAAATGATTATTTAGAAGAACAAGGGAAATCAATGAGAAAGAGGATTAGAGAGGAATAAATTATTAAAGAAGAGAGTTTGTCAAAAAGAAATAGAGGATAAATAAAGAAATTAATGCAGGTCGTATGAGTATAAATCACATAAAGTGCAATTACTAGCCTGTTAAATGGGGTCGGAGTATTCCTCCATCGCCCTAACATTTGTCATACTGGCAGTGCCTGAAACTCAATCAAGAGAGCTTCCATCCAAACAACAACAGAGCCACCAGAGTACCAGAACAAGCACAGACACGTGTTTAGCCTTATTGGGGCTCATCAGTGTGGTGCATCTGGAGTATCCGGAGGATGTTGTCAAATGTCCCGGGTCTTAATCAAAACCATTACACGGTTTTCTGTGCGGCTTAAGCAGAGTGACATCTAGCGATCAGTCTGAAGAGCTAATCGTGAGTACACTTCAAGATTTATTGCCGTTTCAGACACCACCAATTGTGACAATCATGAATTATATGTTTTAGAAATAGAGAAGAAAATTTTAATGCAGAAAGAAGAAGTAACGGAAAGGAAAGATTTATTTGTAAAAGGAAGAGAAGTAGTAAGAAAAGGAGATGACGAGAGACTACGAGGACGAGAAAGAAATTTTATTTGGAAAGGGCCAAGGAATAACCAGATGCGGTGTTGACTTGTCAATTTTTTTCCGTTCCTAGAACCTGGATCGAGGTGTTGACCCGATCAAACCTATCCACATAGGTTAAGGTGTTGATTTAGCCTATAATCCTGTCTTTTCTATGCGAACTGGAGTTCCGTCTGGGTAGAATGAATTTTCCATAGGATAAACGTATGAATGATACCTCGTGTGTAATCTAAAGAGACGAGTTAGATCATTTAATGAATCCTGAATTTGTGATTGTTTGTAAAAAATGCAAATCTGTAATTATTAATCTCTATTTATCTAAGGAGAGGATTTTTTTACTAAGGGCTAGAGGGTAACTAGAAGGCGGATACAAGGCCCGCAAGGGATCAGAGACTGCCCCCATCGGACCCGAACCCTACTGTGGGGTGAAAAAAAGTCTCAAGAGAAGCACCATAAAAGAGTGGATTCTCTAAGAAACTCTGGCCAAATGAAACAGATCCATAGGGCAGAGGCATGCGAAGAAGTTCATCAAAGAACCCTCGCACGTGGTTACGACAAACCTACTTGGCCTCAGTCGTACCAGACTGAGGATAACGGTAGGCCTGCTCACAGGACGGCGAATTTCGCTTCTGTCTCGAAGACGAAGAAACGGCGGAGCACGTTCTCTGCCATTGTGAAGGACTAGCTAGGTCCCGGTTCCTGTGCCTAGGCGCCGAAAGACCTACGCCAGAGACCTACATTAGGTCTCCCAACAGACTCTGGAAGTTGGTAAAACAACTAGAGCTGGAAGATGAGCTCTAACTATAGGGAGGGCACAATAGATCTCAACAGGTCGCAGTTCACACCTACAAAAGGCATCCCATTGCTATCTACAATCTACAAGGGGATGCTTTAGATTAATTGTATAAATTGCCAATGAATAAGTGATTGGTAAATGCTAGTTCATGAATATTATTGTTTTCTTTCTAAGATGATGACTGAGGCTAGCTGAATAAAATTTTAATGATCGAATGATTGATAATTTCGTAAATATTTTCCCTAGCAATCCCGTGTCGGGGTTGCTAGTCCCCCATCGGGAGCCTCCCCGGGTGGCGGATAGGGGAATGTCGTCCATATAGATGACATCGGGGAAATTAAATACCCCGGGGCTGACCAAAACTAGCAAACCAGATGGTAGAGGACATAGAACCCGCACAGCCTCGCCCGGTGCGATACCATCTTTCTGGCTTAGGCGGCGTGAAGTTGCTTTAAAGAGCTGACGTTTCGTTGCTGTGACACATATTCCGGTCCTTTGGGTAAGAAACAATTATTAATATGCATGGATGGCGTTCCCGGGGTTAAAATTTTCCGGAGTTAAAACGACCCCCCATTCGGATCTCCGGGCGGGGGCTAATCCAGGGGCACATTCATGCAAGAGAAAGAATAATAACACCTCCAGAATGGAAAAATTTATAGTCGACTTTTGTAATATTAGAGGTTTAAATACGAATATCAATTCAGTACACCAACATCTTCAGACAAAAAACCTCACATTCTAGCACTGTGCGAAACAAAAGTCCAAGCCTCATCAAGCACAGTTAATTATCTCTATCCAGGATATGACTTTCATTCCCGATTTAGACGTTACTTCGGAATTGGCATTTTTGTCAGAAGTAACCTCTCCTGCCAGCGTGAGGAAGTCTTTGAGCCCCATGACTTCGACGTCATGTGGCTTAGGATAACAGACCGACAAACAACGAGATTTATCTGTTGTTTATACCGACCACCCAACGATACACAGTATAGGACACTTTTTTGTCCCTCACAAAAACTGTTGAATTCATACAGATAAACTACCCCAAAGCTGAGATATCCATCTTGGGTGATTTTAATGTACATAACATCAACTGGTTTAAATACTCAAACTTCACTGATGAAGAAGGCCGTGAAGCGGAATCGTTTGCGATCAGCTGTGGTTTTACCCAGCTCGTTGATGAACCAACACGCATTCCCGATCGCGAGGAAGAATTCGCTAGCCTGTTGGATATGTTTTTGACCACGAACCCTCAAATGTATACTATTACCGTGAAAGCCCCACTAGGTTCCTCAGACCATAAACTAGTCTCAACATCTTGTGTCCTACCAATTACTAGTGTTAAAGAAGCAAGTAAACCTCGTGTAGTCTGGCACTATAGATCTGCTAAATGGGAAGAGCTCAGAGAATATTATCGAGATTTTCCATGGAGGAGTGTTTGTTTCGGTTCTAATGATCCATCTGTTTGTGCTAGGGAAGTTGCTCAAGTCATCCTAACAGACATGGACGCCTACATTCCCTTTTCAAAAAAACAGCCCTCAAACAGCAAACCTTGGTTCAACAAAAGATGCAAGGAAGCTGTCGCCTCCAAACAACTGGCTTTTCGGCAATGGCGAGAGAGCCCCGACGGCATAAACCACCACAATTTCATCCTTGCTCGAAACAGATGCAAAGAAATAATAGATCAAACCAAAGAAACTCACAACCAAAGAATTAGGAACAAACTTCTCTCCTGCCCTAACGGTTCGAAATCTTTTTGGTCTGTAACTAAGGCAGTCAGCCAGAACTTCACCAGATCCACGATTCCACCACTTACACAGACAGATGGGACTATCGCATCCACGGCTACTGAGAAGGCAAACTTGTTGGCGGGAGTCTTTTCTTCATACTCTTCCGTCGACTTTCATGGAAGAACTCCGCCAATGATCCCTTGCGTGGAGACCAAAATGGCAGGCGTTGTTTTCCGTCAGCGTGTCATAAAGAGCATTATGTTAGCCTTAGACCCAAACAAAGCTTCAGGGTCCGATGACGTACCTGTTATCGTACTAAAAAAATGTGCCACTGAGCTGTCATCTGTTTTCTGCCGACTTTTCAACTTGTCGTATAAAAAGGGAATATTTCCTTCTTGCTGGAAATGTGCACGGATCCAACCTATTCCCAAGAAAGGCAAAAAGACTATACCAAGTAACTATCGACCAGTGGCACTGCTTTCAGTAATATCCAAGATTATGGAGAAAGCTATTAACCAACATCTTTTAAAATACTTGGAAGGAGCTTACATAATCAGCGACCGCCAATACGGATTCCGCAAACAGAGGTCAACTGGTGACCTCCTCACTTACATCACCGAGCTGTGGAACGGCGCAATCGAGCACCATGGGGAGTCTCGAGGGGTTGCGCTTGATATTTCTAGAGCTTTCGACCGTGTCTGGCATGATGGACTGTTGGCAAAACTTCAGGCCTATGGAATGCCCGAGAAATTCTGTTTGTGGCTTGCGAGTTATCTCGGAGATCGTTCATTACAGGTGGCAGTCGATGGAGTTCTTTCTGAGACCTTTTCCATCAATGCCGGTGTGCCTCAGGGATCCATTTTATCTCCGACTCTCTTTCTAACATTTATAAACGACTTGCTTGAAACAATAAAAAATCCAATATACAGTTTTTCCGACGACAGTACCCTCATATTTTCTTATACGTTAGATGCGCGAACATCTGCCATCGACGCACAGACTCGCAGGGAGCAAGAAGTTGCCATACTTAACAATGACTTGCAAGACATTCTAACTTGGGGCGAAAGAAACTAAGTCCAATTTAATGCTGTAAAAACCCAAGCAGTCATCTCTTCGTTTACTTGGAGTGAGCCTCGGAGAGAACATGTCTTGGCATGATCATGTTGCAGGTCTGGCTTTTCAAAAACTTGGTACACTCTTCCGCACGAAGAAATTTTATACACCACAATAGCTTGCAGCCTCCTTTACGAGATGATATTGCGGGACGAGTAACTCCTCGTATGGAAACGAGAAATAATAATTTTGAACAACTCGAATCCTGAATCAGATTCTATCAGAATGCAAGTTATACTGCTGCTTTAATTTAAAAGTTTTAAACTTTCGTATAGATATCTAAGGCAAGATAAGGGATTCCAATCGAATCTTTACCTAGTTCGTTGAACTAGCTCTTATCTATTTAGTACTACCTAAACTCTATAAAGAAACGATAAAAATAGGTTTAGGGTGATGAAGATGTTAAAATGTTTTTTTTTAAGAAAGAATAAGCTATAATGTAGATTTATTGATCAAATTATATGTTTACATTTTCTGTTTAATCAAATCAATTATTATCCTGACTTACTTTTAAAATTTGGTTTAAATCGAAATAAGTATTTTTAAACAATGAATGTGTTTAAAATAAAGGATCCTTCATTTTGTACAATAAAAGTACAATAATCAAATACTTCCGATATTAATTATATCGTGATGGAGTAAGTCTCTAAGTAATAGTTATAAGATCACTAATTAGCACTGATTTTCCTATTGTTCCATTTCGCGTCCAACGGAAATAAAATTAGGATAACTTACAGCTTCCAGGGCGTAGTTGAATGATGAGAACTGTCTTTTATTTGACAGTAAAAAGGATATTGTTAACTCGTAGATTCCAAGACTTAGGGTATCTGCTCTGCTAGGTGAGGTGATTGTTCTAATTGGAACGTCAAAGTCATGATAAAACTTTTCTCTTTAAAATATTTTAAATTATACATTATTTATACATCATAGTTAAAGAAGTATTTTATAATAGTTATTAGATTATCAAGTTTTATAATACGCGTCGTTTTAAAAGTTTTTATTGTAGATTTTTCATTTTATATTATGGAGTATTACTAAAATCATGTCACTGTCATCAGACAACTCTTTCGAAAATGGATATTTATCACCAAAATACCCCAATAGTGGAAATTTCTACACAAAAATCAAGAACTGGACTATTATTCCTAGTGATTTAAATGAAGCAGGACCCTCTTATGAATCATCAAAATCAAAAATATTTCAAAATGAAAATTCTGAAATATCATGCAGTAAGTGTTACAAAAAATTCAAAAATAAAAATGGACTCAAGATACACCACAGCCGGACACATAAATTAACATCAATAGATCAAACGCCATTTGAATTAAGCAATAAGATCAATAATAAAAGTAATCAACAAAAATCAGAATGTAAATCCGAACAATCTGAAATAATCCAACCTGAGAGTCGTAGAAAATCCTCAAGAATAAAATCAAAGAAATCTGATATCAAGACTAATGATCAAAATTCAGACTTCAAAAATAGCAAACCCTGCACTGCAGCAACATACCCCAACGAAAGGACCCATCAAAACTGTAACAAGACCTTCAAAAATGAAAATTCAATAGTAGTGGATATATCAAGGATTCACTCAAATGTGAACAACATCCAAAATTCTAATTTTTCTGGAGAGGTAAATAACTTAAATAATAAAGTAAATGATAATACATCATGTGACTTATGTGGTAAAACATTCAAAAATAATAAAGGTGTTATAATGCATAAAACTAAAGCTCATCCTAACGAATACAGAAAAACATTAATGGATAAACACTCTAAAATTGATGATATATTTATTGAAAGTGACAATCAAGAAATCAGTGAAGTAAATTCCATAAAAATCGAATCATTTAAAGCTAATATAGAAAAATGGCTACGTGAATTCAATAAACAATATAATAAAGAAGAATTCAACATAAAGGTTAAGGAATTTGCAAATTTTTTATCTAATTCGATTCATACATTACCTGGACCTAAACATCCCGCACGAAAATATTATGAAAAACGTAAGAAAAAACAAATAATTTCTCAAAATTGTAAATATCAAAATTGTTCTAATCCTCTAAGAAAAACAAAATCTGACCGAACGAAAAGAAAAGAAAAATATGAGTATGATTTACTACAATTTGAATTTTATAATCGACGACAAAAAGTAATAAATAAAATTCTAAACAAAGAAAATAAAAGCTGTACCTTAAAATTAGATGAGATTTTTGATAAATTTTCAGAATTATTTTCAAAAAATAATGAATCCATACGACATTCTTATAACAGAAAATCTAATTTTAATAATGAAGAAGAAATGAATTTAACTTATGACTCTAAAATTACCAAAGAAGAAATTTTAACTGCAATGAAATCATTTAAGATTGACACTGCACCCGGTCCTGATAAAATTTTAATGAGAGTTTTAAAATATGGAAAGACTTCAGAGGTTTTAGCAGAAATAGCAACATTCATCTCAAGTACTGGTTTTATTCCTGAATGCTTTCATGAAGCTAGAACTATTCTCATTGACAAAGGAGGCGATCCATCTAAAATTACCAACTGGAGACCCATAACTATATGTTCAATTTTACGAAGAATTTTAGAAAAAATTCTCGATAAAAGACTGAAAGAATATATATCATTTAATAAAAACCAAAGAGGTTTTATTAGAACTCCCGGCACATACATCAATACTTCAATAATCAATTCAATTTTACAAACTGCCAAGAAAGAAAAAAGAGATTGCTGTTTAATATATCTTGATATTCAAAAAGCATATGATAATGTTGGTCATGATCATATTCGAGCTACTCTTGAATCTTTACAAATACCTAACAAATTAAGGCAAATTATTTTCAATCTACAAGAAAATAACTCAACTCAAATTGAAACAATTAAAGGAAAAACAAAGAAAATTCCACTTAAACGAGGTGTTATGCAAGGTTCTCCTTTATCACCAGCTCTATACAATCTCTGTGTAGATCATATATTAGATGAATTATCAGAAGAACACATTACAAATGAACTTGGTTTTAAAATAAATAATCAGCTACAGCCAATTAATATTTTAGGATTTGCTGATGATACAGTTTTAATTGGAAAATCAAAAGCCAATGCTCTGATTTTATATGAAACAACAATTAAACTTTTTCATGAGATTGGATTAAATCTAAACATTAACAAGACTAAAATCATAAATATTGTTAATGGTAAAATAATGGAAGATGAAATTTATTTAGATGGATTTAAAATAAAAACCATCAACCTAAATGAAAGTATTAAATACTTAGGAGTAAATTTTAATAATGAAATAGTAATTGACAAATCGGAAATAATTAAGAAATTAGGAACGAAACTTGATATTATAACAGCCCATCCATACCTTAAAGAAGATCAGAAATTAACCATTTTGAATACTTATATTTGGCCAATTTTAACGTACAATTTCCAAACAGCACCACTGCTTTCACTATCGAAACAATTTCTGAATGATATCGACAAAATGATTAGATGCACATTAAAAGAAATTTTAGATCTACCATCTGATTTACCGAATTCAATGATTTATACTTCAAAAAATAAAAAAGGTCTACAATTATTTTGTGCTAGTTGGGAAGCATATTTACAGCACTTCAATATCTGTAACAGATTAGAACAATCAAATGACGAAACAATCTCAAAAACAAGAAATCTTTTAGATGAAAAACGTATATGTTTAGAAAAATTACAAATCACCGATAAAAATTTAATAAACGAGAAAACAAAACATTTAAGATCTTTTTTACGTGAATTAGAATATCAGAACTGGATAAACATGGCTCATAAAGGTAGAGGTGTGATTCTTTTTAAAGAATATCAACCTGCCAACAACTTACTGGATCGTAGCGGACTTACTATATCAGAAATAAAAGATGCTATAAAAATCATCGGTGAAATTGCTCCCGTAAGAGTTCTCCCTGGAAGGTCCAAAGACGGCACCCATTGTAGACATTGTTCTAACAATGAGAAATTCGTTTGTGAAACTTTGCCACATGTTCTTGGATCATGTCCTTTTAGTGAACGATTACGCAATCACCGTCATCATACAGTCCGAAATATGATAGCAGATGCTTTACGAATAAAAGGACTTGAAGTTTTTGAAGAAGTAACTTGTTTAGAAAATATGGGAAGTACACGTAGAGTAGACATTCTTGCTATTGATAAAAAAAAGAACATAGGTTGGATTATAGACCCAACTATACGGTTTGAAATTGACGAAAAACAACCTATGAACGTTAACCTAGAAAAACAATTAATCTATAATCAAACAATTGATTTCTTTAAAAAATCATACAAATTAAATAGTATTGAAGTAATAGGTATATTTATTGGTGCTCGGGGAACAATCACGAATTTTTTTAAAGATTTTTGTCATAAATTTGGACTACATTCAAAATTATTAAAATCAATAGCAATAATCACCTTAAAAAAATCCATTTATATATTAAGACATCATTTATATAGTACATAGTAACTTAATTATTAAAAAAAAAAATTTTTATTGTATTATTATCAATGTTATTAAGTATTCTTTGTTTCTTACAACCCAGACTGTTGGGAAGATGTAATTTTATTAAATAGTTAATAAAATTTCTATATATATATATATGAAATCTCCAAGGAAAAACAGTAATTCATATTCGGAAAAAAGCCTTTGTAAAACTCTCGAGGTTGAATATTTTCAGCACCTGCACCAAGAAAATGCCTTGTCGCTTTTGAAGACCTTCGATCTACCGATTTAGTTCTTCATGGATGAGTGAAAATATTTTTTTTTTTTTTTTTTTTTTTTTTTTTAAAAGAGGGAGCATCGGTCTTAACTGTGTAGGTAAGACATAGTCGCTCCACTCTGGTAAATTGGCTTTGAGCACGAACTCTTTAGCCACACACACTTTTAAATTATATTTGCCTTTAAAACCTTCGATCGCTTGTTTTACTTTTCACAGACATTCGAAAATGAATCTGAAAAGTAAAGCGGGCCGAGGTGAGTTTCGAACCCGCGATCTATGGCTTCGTGAGCCAGCGGAGTACCACTAGGCCACGCAAGTCACTAGTGAAAATATTGTATGATGGTTTATATAGATGTGGAAAAGAAATTATATCTCGCCTCCGTCCTTAGCGTCGCAAGATGGCTGCCTCGTTTTCAACAGATAACAAATTCAAAATCACTGGAAGGCACTAACAGATATATATGAAGATACGGTGTAATCCAGAGATAAAGGTATCAATAAAGGTTTAAGGTAAAACCTAAGATAATATCCCAGAACTAAAAATAAGCAATAATCGAATTAGAACTTACTTTTCAGAAATTCATAATGGTGACTTGTGTAACAGGCTCTGTAGGGAACAGTCAAAGAGACTGGTCTTGCTTAGTCGATAGATAGAAAGGAAATGAATTCAATTCCGATGGGACTGGATTTTCATCCGCTTTGTTCAGTGAAAGCAAAACCGTCACTGTCTGATATTGAAGTTTGATTGACAGCTGACAGAGCTGATACAGGTTCGTTTGGTTTATTCAGTATTCAGAAAATCAACAGAATGGGACTCACAGCGACACCCAGTAGTGAATTATTTGAAACTTGATATAATTTCTTGTAAGCTGAGATATTGGTTCGTACGACAAATAGTTCGATGTTGCGATCTATTGAAATGGATCGCACCTAGGTAGGATGATAAGGAAAGTATTCCATCGCCCTCATTAAATCAGCCCAAATCGAAAAAGCAAACAGTGCAAGCATTAGGTTCGTAAATACCTAAAGGTAAAATTGTTAGGAAATTAAATACAGCTACGCGCCGTTACATCAATAGAAACGATTCCTGCCAGCACATTAAATATTCATAACATAAAAGTTCTCGCTCTAGTAAAATTCCAGCCCCTAAAGAACGTCCGAAGGACCGGCAAGCTTGCCAGATGTTAACGCAGGGTATTGTAAAAGACAGTCGCTGCCCGCGTGATGAAAAGAAGAGCTGACCTAGAAACAGACCGCCGGGTGGAAGATTTGTGTGGAATCATAACTTAGACAATAATCCTTTTCAAAGACAATAGTAACTCGTTCGATATTACACCTACGATAATGAAAATTACACCAATCGAAAAAACGAATAAATAAATGGCAACAGCCGAAAATTCGCTGCGGTCCCGAAACTGCAAGTAGGGGAAAACGCGAAATGAAAGTTAAGCCGGTGCAATTATAATAGCTAGACACAATGGAAAGGTGCAGAACGCGTTGGCCGATTTGAAGGAAAATTTAGGTAGTTCAGGTTTAGGACAAAACAGTAAGGTAGCCGCGAGGTCAAATCGCTAAGTTCCGTGATTAGGGAAATACGATTAAGAAA
Source organism: Malachius bipustulatus (assembly GCA_910589415.1). NCBI lineage: Eukaryota > Metazoa > Arthropoda > Insecta > Coleoptera > Melyridae > Malachius > Malachius bipustulatus. The sequence continues at coordinate 12,886,894 of OU342630.1, forward strand.
TAAATCACGGTATAGGGCAGTGCCAATAAGGTGCATTGTTGCGTGGTGTTTAGAAAGCGGACCACCGCTTCTATAAAAGCAGACGTCTTAGAGCAAACCAGGCAGATGAAGATCAGCTTCCAAGCAGGTCGCATCTGACTCCTTAACCCTTTGATTGTTGGTCAGAGATGACGTTATGTGAACTCCGGCCTGCAAATCCTTCTTTAACCAAAAATTCAGCCAGAGACGACGTTATGTGAACTCCGGCGAGTTTTCCTTCATCTACCTGAGAATTTCCATTGCCAATTTAGTTAGGGTCAAATTGAACCCGAACAAATTTCTAAAACACACTTCTTTAACCAATAATTCAGCCAGAGACGACGTTTATGTGAACTCCGGCTGAGTTTTCCATCATCTACCTGGGAATTTCCATTGCCAATTTGGTTAGTGTCAAAATAGCACCCTAACAGAACTTCTGATCACAATTCTAACCCGATAATTCAGCCAGAGATGACGCCTGTGTGAACTCCGGCCGAATTTCCCTCCTAAACCCAGGAAAACCCAATGAGAAAATAGTTAGGGAAGATCTCTCTTCGAAATAAAATCCACATAAATAAATAATCAAACAGATTCACCAAATCCACGACCGCAGATCCCATTTTAAACCAAGTAAAATAATCAGCTAGGAGTTAGGCGGCATCAGCAGCAAATACCTAGTAGGTACCTACTCAATCACGTTAACCAATAAGGAGTCCGCGGCAGGAAGCAATCCCTCAACAACAAATAATTTATGAATATGAAATCGAGATAGAGCTAGGAAGAAAATGGACCCAGGTCAGGAACAACATAACCTGTGAATAATAATTAAAGCGGCACGTTATTAGGAATAAACCAAGTTAAACCGAAAATAGACATACTTCAACAAATAATCACAAATTCACTTATAGGAAATCGAGAAAGAGCTAGGAGGTAAATGAACCCAGGTCAGGGATTAAATAAAACGGCCTGTGATTAGAAATAATTCAGTCATCCTAATTTTCCAAGAATCCGAGTTTACTTAGTGCAGATGTAGGATCAACAAATATTAGGCAGGAAGCTGTCCCTTTAAATTATACGACATTTTAGAGAGTGAAAGTGAGCCGTTCGCATTATAAGCACCATAACTGGAACTAGCGGCCACGATAGGCAGCGTTGTCAGATGTAGCATCTGCCACTCGCATACATTATTAGGAAATACCAGTTCCATTACAACACCCAATTAGGAGTTATAATAGGTACTCGATTATCCCACGTTGGGGGAGGCATTCACCTTGATGTCCAGGTGAAGACCTCCGTTGTACCAGCACAAGAGCATGACTCTTGAAAGTGGAAATCGTAGAGCGCAACAGGGCAAAAGCATCCTCAGAGTAGAACAGAGTAACGCAAACCAAAGCAAGGTTGTCAGGTGTAATAACCGCCCTCACATATCAGGAAATCCAATAACCAAAATAAAGTTAGGATCATGAATTGCAATTCACAAATAGGGATCCAAAGCAACTCAAAATTAAATTAATCTCGAGTATGGGAAAGCCAAGCAAGAAAGTCAAGAAACCAAAAATCATTATAAGGTCGTTTTTCCAAATCTCTTCTAACCAGATTTTATACACACCTGAATCTTATGTGACAAACGCTATTATTATGTTTCTCATCATACGCTCTTTGGGGTGATAGGCCGGCGTACTCGTGTTACTGGCGGACCGGTGGCTGGTACCGATACAAAAGATTAAGTAATTTGTCTGTAAACAATCCTAAACACGAATGATAAACAAAAGTCCAGCATTCTCAATCATTAACTAGATTAATGGTTAAAGAGTCGTGGTCTGTAGTATGGTCAGCTAATAATCACGTTGAGGAACAAAGATCTTCGAGAGAGAGAACGGAGCCAACATGCTCTGGGTAATAAATCAAGGTGTGTAGAAAAATCCACAATAATACAGTTGATTAAGGTTTCAATCTGAAAAGCACTCGAATGACGAGTAAGGTAAATCACAAGGTAAAACAGTGACAAATGCCTAAAGGGCAAGGTAACATAATTATGTGACATAAAGGTCGCCTGACGAGGCAGCATCGACGGGTGCAGCATCGACGGGTGCAATAAAAGGTAGAATAACAAGACAAATAACAACAAGGTATACAAAGTGATAACTAAATACAGTATCACCCAGGTTATGAACTAAATAAACGGAGGTGAAATAATTCACACTCCTAGGTAAATCAACTGTGAAAATAAAATCATTAAATAAAGGAGAATCGGAAGGAACGATGTTATAAAAGATACGAATCAACATTCAGGAGAATGGCAACCCCGTACTCGAATAACCCGATGGGCAACAAGACAGACATTCCCGCCATATCCCGGGTCGTCTGTAACAAACATGGCTGTATTCTTTAATTAATTCAAGCAGTTGCTTGAAATGAAATCAAAGAAACTAGAAAAAGGAAATTAGGCAAGGAAAATCGTTGAGTAGGCCACAAGACAGACATTCCCGCCATATCCCGGGTAGTCTGTAACCAAAGTGGTTGTATTCTTTAATTAATTCAAGCTGTTGCTTGAAATGAAATCAAAGAAAATAGAAACCAAAGCAAAACGAAATAATAAGAAAGCACAGGTGTGCAAAAGAGTGGTTTTTGAAATAGATAGAAGTGTGAAAGATATATGAAATATATCTGTCTTCGTTTTCCACTTTTTTATGCTCTGTATGCTAATAGGGATCTCTCTTCCATTTTTTTGTACTCTCTATGCAAAATCACAGCCCCTCTCGCACTTCACCATCTTACGCCCTTAAAAACGAATTCTCTCGCTCATCACTCGCTTTCAGACATCTGACAGGAAGTCCACAGTTAACAACAAGTCTCCGTTAATTTTTCCGCTTTTCCGAAAGAAATCCCAATCAACCGAGATACCATGAGTCATAGTAGGTTCTTTTGCGCATCCGTTTCGGTCATAGTAATCCTGGCATACCTCAATCAAAGAGCAGGGGTGACTACGGTAAAAACTACGGTAAACACAACGAGGAAAACACAACGGTCCTATTAGGGGAAACCCCGGAAAATAGACGATCACACAGTGGCTTTTCGCTACAGAGCAACGGGCCCGGGTCCTCTCCGTTACACTATACTGCAATAGGGAATTATGGGAAACTGTAATTTACAGTTCCTTTTTTAAAACGAACAAGGAGTTCTACTTAGAAAAGGAACGTATAAATACGTTACAAGCTTCTCCTCTTATACAAGGCTCAAATCCGACCATCCTTGGAGTACTGCTCACATGTTTGGAGCTCAGCTCCCAAACATACGCTGAGACTTCTTGACTCGATTCAGAAAAGAGCCATCCGCTTGATTGGGAACCCAGATTTGACAAAAAATTTAGACACTCTCGAACATCGAAGAAGAGTAGCTGACCTGAGTCTATTTTACAGATATTTTAATGGAAAGTTCAAAATACGTGGCCCGCTTGATCCCACCAAGAACAAGACCGGGCAGAAATACACGTCGAGCCGTAGACGCTCATCCGTATCAGGTTCAGCTCGTTACACCTCGTACCACCCTATTTCAGACTTCTTTTATGTATAGAACCGCATCACTTTTGGAATAGTATTCCAAAGGGCGTGTTTCCCGAAGTATACAACCTACAGAGATTCAAGGCTAATGTGAATCGATATCTCCGCTCATGCACCGCTCTAAGAGCGTCATAGAGATTTCCCTGCAGTGCATGTGCATTTTCAATTAAAAAAATAAATAAAAATTCATTCGGTACCAGAGGTGCTGACTCAGGTTGGCAATGTTATAAATGATAATATAAATTAGTACCTCTCTCCCTCAGAATAAATCAGAAACTAAATTAAAATACCCACAGACTGCGATTATTCGACAAATAATTCGGCAGCTGGAAATAAAGTGGTGACAACAATAATAATAAATAATAATAATAATAAACCCATATGGGACCTACGGAAGCAGCGTGATATCCAGTATGGCTACTGAAACATCAACCCGTCACAACCAGCGTTGTTGTGATATCTCTTTGAGTTGTATCATGATCGTGGTTACCATATTAAATCTGTCATTCAAAACAAAAACAAAAAACTAAAACTAATAACCACAGAGACGATGAAAGAGAAAAGTCATTGAAAAACTATTGCTAAAATCAACTTTATCAATTTGCTGGTGCCAATGTTGCCAGTTGGTAATTTTTTCCCACCCCAATTTTTATGTTTTTTGAAGATGAATTTCTGTGTGTTTAGCCACCATTAGAACGTATGGTTTCTGTAACATACATCATTACCAACTTACTGTGGGGGTGGCGAGAGAGTAAAAAAACTGTTGTCCAATTATGTGGGTTGAGAGAAAAGAGATAGAGGTAGCAAATTTTGAGGAGGTAAATTTTTCTCTGACGCTTTGAAATAGAGAGATCAAGTAAGGAGTCAGATTGTTCTACACTAACGTGACACTTTCTCTCCACTTAAAAAAAGGAAAGGAAAGTTATGGGATGCCAGTTGACTTTTTAATTTTGAATAAATTTTGATTTTGTTTATAAGTAATAATCCAAGATCTAAAAATCAACAAAAACGATCTATGGCATTTTAATCAATGAAACATGAAATGTTAAATCAATTTTTAGGTTTCATTAATTTGTTTCCATTACAAACTCGATTCTTGTAAACTGGATACTCGAGGTTGGGATTAATTTACTTGTGGTATTAAAAAAAAATGTTCAGCGTACTCTTTTTACCAAGAGCTCTTCGTGAATCAAAAAGGTAACTTTACTTACAGTTGAGCTCTTAGATCTTAAAAGAAAACTTAGATCTTTTAGGTCGCAGTAACTTAATCACCCTCAAAAAATACAAATACAAATACAAATACAGTTGAGCTCGCTAGAGCTATTATTCTTTTGGGTAGTTTCCTGAATTAAGCTGGTCAAATCAATGAGCTTGTAGTTAAGCAGCAATCAGTTGTATCGATTTTACTCAGTAGAAGATAAGGTGACGATTGTGAATAGGGTTGATAGGAAAGAGTTATGAAAGTCTTTTGAAATTTAAATCGCCACGCGGCGTTTGATGTTGGATCGCGCGGTCACTGTCGAAACTGATTAGGTAGAGATGTTATTTATCAGGAAACAAACACTCTTGTTTGATTGAGCGACACGCTTTAATTTTAGGTATTGAGGAAATATTTCACTATCGGTGAATAAACTCGTAATGGCGTCATAGTTATAGTATAGGTAGATATTGCGAGACGCAGTTTCTCGAAACGACCGAACAACTCTTTCGTTTTTCGTTAAGGAAAATTATAAGAAGCTGTTGTACTTCTTTTTAAAAAGGTACAGACACGGGAAAAGTTCAAAGATAAATTCAGGTAAGGTAGTTTTACAGGTGGGCTTTTCGCGTCATATGTACAACCGTTCGTCCTCTCTCGCTACCCGACCTCCTTTCCTCTCGGTCCGCCAACGCTTGCTAGTCTCGCGTCCTCCAGCCCTTCCGTCTAATCCCGAGACGCTGTCTAATAAGGACTTCATCCTTCCTTTTTATTCGAATCTCAATCCCTCTTATGTAATTTTCAACCTTTCGTATCCTAGTTTTTACAGCGTTTTCTCACCACGCTACTTCCCCATTGACACTTTGCTTGCGTGTGACGCACGTATCAAATTTTGGTATAAAATTTTGCTTTCTGGCACAGTCAAAGGTTCGTGAACTTATACTCGATACTTTTAGGTGAAAGGTCGTTAAGAATTTTTTCTTGAGGAAACAATTTTATAATTGATATAAGGTATGCGTAAATTAACTTTTTCTACTCCTAACCTTTAATATGCATATTAAATATGAATCACCAGTGCTTTAATGGGTCTCATTAAGATACAAATTTTCATTAAAGCACTGGTCAAGCTATCCAATGGCAGAGGAGCATTTGCAATCGAATCGGTTCCTTTTCGCTCACATTCGGGCCGGTCCAAACCAACCGAAGTCACAGAGTTGTCATACTCACGACAAAAATTGCCTTGTGTGTGATATAAGTTCTGTATTTCTGAAAATAAATTCTGAACGTTTATTTAATTTAGAACATAAGTAACATTCAAAGAAAATTTATCAAGATTTTATGTTACCTTAATTAATTTGATAGGTAGGTATATCGTGTAAAAGATAGGAAGATAAAGTATTATATTATTCGTAGCGCTCCGTGATAGTATTCAAAGCGGCACGCTGCGACCGTCGCGTTGCGCAGGTAAACAATATCGTAATTAATGGCTGTCAATGTTATTAAAATTATCTGAAAATCAAAGCGTAAAATTCGGAATTCGAACTCCGCATAATAAAAATTACGCAGTAGTGAGTAGTGCCCTTTAAACTTGATACTAAAACATGTCTCAGCAGAATAATCTTAGCGACGAAGAGAAAAGTTGGTAATATGCGTAAACAAATAGCAACCTATCTTAACCTCAATGATTCGCAATTGTACACGGGTCAGGTCAGGTCAGGTCAGGTCAGGTTAAAATATATAATTTTTTAATCTTTTCTATGAAATAAAAAAGGGTCGTAGAAAAAATAGTGTATTGAACTCGCAGATAATGGCTATTAATACGCTCTTATGATGGTTAAGACACTCGCCTACGGCTCGTATCTTAACCATCATACTCGCGTATTAATATATCATTATAAATATAACAGCTCATTATAAGCTCGTTGCATAATATACTATTTTAACGCCGTAAATGCGTTACATTACTAAATTAGAAAATAGAGATAAATTTAATAATTATTATTCTGGTAACTTACTGTTAAAAAAGTAGGTAAACACAAAGTTTTAAATGGACCAGCATCTATTCCCAACGGCCGTTGGGCTGCCATCAGCATGAATAGTACCAATCTTTGATTCTCAGGACACATTTCATACCAATTTGTATTGAAAAGGGCCGTTGCTACTTCATCACCCTAAAAAAGTATCCGTTCATTATACATTTGATTGGAGCAAGATAAGAACTAATATTTGTAAAAAGTAGGCAAGTATAGAGAAAAAGAGTATTTTTCTTACTTCATCAATAACTTTTTGACAACCTAAAGTAATCAGGAAAAAACTCACAAGCCATCCCAAGAACACTGCAAAATTTTCCATGTTGTGCGACTGTAGAATAATAAAAACGTAAACTTACCAATTCTTGCAATAATATTAACAAATTTAATTGTCATTAATCAGATACTTACAAGAAAAACGTCCAACAGCGAAACCGCAAGTACCATACTTCCCATAACGAAATGTATTAGATTAATGTATTTGCATATATGATTTATCTTACTAACTCCACTGCAAGCAATTTATAGAATTATTATACTAACTGAGACTGGATATTACAGTTTACAGAATAAAATATGGGACTTACTTCAGTAATTCATTCAAATCATAAAAAATCTACGTTAAAGTACCTACTACCTATGCTAAATTTCCGCTCGAAAATACAATTTGCAACTGAGTATGGTATTATTTTGAGGTGGATTTTAAGACACGAAAATATTGTACATATTGTAGATGAAAATATTGAAGAGGTTCATATTTTATATCCATATACTTGGAATACGAAAGAAACCCATATGGGAAAACATTATAAGTGGAAGCAATAAAAAATAGATTGATCGAAAACTGGAAGAGTAAGACAGAAGATTAGGTAAGTATTTCTTCTACAAATCAATTACAATTTATTTGACAGTATAGTTCAGATAAAAATCTAAATTTAAAGGACCCCTCAGAATCCTTATGGAAATTGGCTTTGTAAGGGATTGAAAAGATGCTTCTATTGCGGTAGTTACATTTTAGATCTGTTGAGCCATTTTCGAGAAAATCAGGAAAGACGTTCCATTTTGTGTTCTAATTTTCGTAATTGCATCGACTTTAATACATAATAAAGATTAAACCGAGGATTAAACAAACGAAAACTTCGAAAAATAAAAAATTTTATAGTCACAGCTAAGTCTAGTACAAAAATAACGTGACTTATTCAAAACTTTTTCCCAATTCCCAAGTCGGAAATGGCTCAACAGACCAAAAATGTAACTACAGCAACCGAAGCAGCGTTTCAGTCTTAACAAATGATCTATCTAAGATTCAAATATTTATTTAATAATCTTAAGACCGGCGCACACTTAAACAGGGTGTCTGCTTAAGTCTGGCCACCGGCTATATCTCAGAAACTAATGGGCCTATAACCTCAAAATAAAAAATTTTCAGACATAAGTGATCACGAGAAATTCAATGAAAATATTTTCAAGATGGTCGCACTTCCGGAAATACCGGAAGTTGACACCAACTTCGTTATTTTAACGGGAACACCCTGTAAAATATTATATTTTTTAAAGGTCTGCAGAAATCAAATACAGGTGGTTTTCACCATTGGAATTTAGATTGAGCGGTATAGGAGTTATAAACAAGTGAAAATCGACAATTTTCAACTTCAAAGCAGTGTAGAACTTAGAACGGCTCAAGATATCTAAAAACGGTTTACATGTCCCTATCTTAACTTTTCACATAGTATCCTACTAAGTGGTTTAAATTTTAAATAAATAAATAAATATATAAATATCGTATGGCTGTGGTAAAGCCCAAAACGATGTATCTTTCAAACAGAAAAACATGAACAGCGTTCCTGCTACCCTATCAACAATTACGATCGATTTTAATGGAGGGTAGGGGTAGTTTCACCCCTTCCCGGGTTTCCATCAAATTATCATGTACATCAGAAATTAGTACTTTTAATAAGAAATTGACCTACCAAATTTCATCGAATTGGAATCAGCCGACTTTGAGCTATTTCAAAAAAACTAAAATTTTCAAAAGACTTTGGTATAGACCTCTAACGCACAAACGAAGCACTTTGGTATAGAGATAAGTTTGGTCCGAGCGACTTTTTTTTTACCTCAATAATCTGTGGTTGCTCCATGTCCATGGAATATTGGAACACCCTGTATAAAAGCAAGAGTAATGAGAAAATGAGACCTAAACTAGAAAAAACCTAGGTCGTGGAAGTGTGTGAGCAAATGAAAACATAATTTAGGTAGGCCCTGGAAAAAAATTTCATGTCTTAGATTGAATCCTACGATAAAATCACTGTCATTAATTTTAAAAATCTTATTTTTCTTATTTTGTGATTTTGAGTGGTCTGGGGTGCGTTCATGAATTGCAGTTTGCATCATACATGAAAAACTCTGGATGCGCTCATAAAATAACCAGTTCGCTTGATTGGATAAAAATCTAGCATCGTTCATAAATTGCCGATGACAACGCTTGAAGTGCACTCAGAGTTTTGAAGAAACACATGGGTGAATCAATTCTGTGCATAATATTAGTAAATTACAAAAATTAGTATTAAATTAAAAAGAAGTGTGAATCTGACAGTTACAATTAATATAATACTTTTGAATTATTATTTCCTTTGCTTTCTCGTTCGAATTACGTTTATAAAATGGAACAATTTGACGATATTCCGGAAAATGTAAGGCATCACTCTGGTTGTTACACATAAACGTCAATTTCTGTTTATGAACGCATTCCACCTTCAGGGCCGTATTTGTGTTTTTTAAACCGTACCACCTATCTGGACTTTTTATGGTAAGGGTGTGACAAGGCAAGATTCACAGAAAGCACAGCTATTTAGGAGAAGCACAGACATACAAACTTTATGGGGATAGTTTTTCGAAAAAAAACATTGGGCGAGCGACTATCCGCCAAAAATTTATAAACATTATTTCCAGAAGAGTTTGCCCTCTTAAAAAATGGCCACCACTAGAGCCACAGATCACAGACCTTACTTTTATCATGAGCATGAGTGCATAGTAGGAAGAAAGTTCCTAATATATGGTGTAAACATCTCTGGATTTATTCCCATTTTCATTGGTTATGTTACTTTATTCTTGTTTGATTTTATTTTTATATCTTGTGGTGGGTTCTTTCTGGTGTGTGTTTATGTTAAACCCTCAGGTGCAAATACTTAATAAATGACTTTACTATACTTTATAAGTAGATAGATAATTCGATAAGTAATAGGGCCTTAAATAAATACCTACCATTTTACAAAGGGCAAACTGCAGACACTAAGGAAAACTATTATTAGATATTAGTCCTTTATTGCTTTGGCTTGCACATGACATTTTTACGGGGTTTGCAGTGTCAATAATCTAATAAAATTCACGGTAACTGGAATAATCTCCGAATAATTTATGTCAGCGTTACGCCGTGTCCTAGCTGCATCCGGGTAATGCGTTGCGTGCGATGCGGGGAACGCACGCAACGCAAACTCGCACGAGAAATTTTGAGTGTGTCTGTTATATCTTTTACGGCATACTCTGATACAGTAGTAACTGCCACACGACTGCATCATGATGGTGCCTTATCCACTGCCACCAACCTGTGTCATGTCATGACATATCATAATTGATTAATCATGGCATCATGGCGGTCACTAGTATTACGACTAATATTAATACATAATTCATTCTGCCACCTAATGAAATCTATTATACTTCTCTATTGTTAATAAGAAATAAACCCCTTCTGTTTTCAAGTCTTTGAGTATCACTATACCTACATTTACGATACAACAGTTTGGCGACGAGGTGAAAGAAGACAATCAATGTTCCTAGAAGAAAAAGTTACATTATCATCATGAATGCTGATCAATTTAAGCAACTTATGAAAGCATTTACAGATGCTATAACATCCAGTCAAACAACATTAGCAGAACAACTCAGGTCTCAAGCATCGTCTACAAATACATCCTGCTCCAGTGTCTCTCCATTTGAGAATTATGACACTAAAACTGAAAAGTTTTCCTGCTATATAGAACGCTTCGAAAATTATCTCGAAGTGAAAAATGTCACAGTAGCAATAAAGAAAGCTCAGCTACTCAACGCTTCAGTGGGGTCCACACATTACAATAATTTGTCTGCATTCCTAGGCCCCGAGAAGTCGCTCAAAGACATCAGTTATGAAGAACTTGTAAAAAGCTATACCACTATGTTGTCTCCTTCAAAGAATGTGGTAGTGTCACAACATTATTTCTTTTCATGTTACCAAAATGAAAATCAGAATATCGCAGAGTATGTTGCAGTTCTCCAACGTCATTTGATTGACTGCGATTTCAATGTCACTTGCTCATGTACCATGAAAGTATCTGCCGCCGAAGTTTTCCTAAGATCACAGTTCGTTAGAGGTATTCGAGATAACTGGATACGTGAACAGTTATTACAAGGTGATGTCACAAAATTTGAAGATGTGTTGAAGAGAGCCCTGTCACTTGAAGCTTCTCCGCGTACAAAGTAAGGAACTAACTGCTCCAAACCAACATGGTACTCTCTCAACAGGAGATATCAATAAGCTAGGCTCATGCTCTCGCCTATCTAGACACCGTTCACAAGGGAGTGATAAGTCTCGGTATTGTTCCAGTTCCAATACACGTTCCCAGTCACGAAGCCGCACAAGATTTCATCCTCGAAGAAATACAATTGATTATAAGTCTCTTGGAATACAAAATTTGTGTTTTAATTGTGGTCGAAACAATCATAAATCCAATGAATGTCGCATCGATAGAGGAAATCTTAGATGTTCTTCGTGTTCCGCAGAAGGACATATTGCGAAAGTTTGCATTAAAACCCTTACTCGGAACAAAGCTGGTACGAAACAAGCTACTGTAGACCAGCATAACAGTAATACAGTTGATAAACATACTGAATACAATACATATGGAATAAATTCAATAATTCCTTGCAATTCTGAGAATGTAGTTGATTTATATGAAATAAAATCGAATGAGCAGTATATCATCACTGTTTCTATTAATGGAAAACACAAGGATATGGAGGTAGATTCAGGAGCAAAATTTTCAATCCTGTCTGAAGATGCCTATTACAGTCTCGAATTAACTACATCATTTCAACCTTCGAATGTTAATTTTAGATCTTTCTCCAAAGATATTGTCGCATGCAAGGGAAAGATAACTGCCACTATTGGATACAGAGGAAAGTTTGTTACATCCGAGTTATACATAGTCCCCGCTGGTTATGACTGTCTCATTGGTCGTGATCTAATCAGAAGCCTCGGATTGGAGTTGAAACAAATTGACAACGAACTATCAAGAATTTGTACTCCTACTGATGTCTCAGATTCTTACTCACTTCGAGTTGAAGATTTTTATAATGAATTCTCTGAAATTTTCCAAGAGAGAGTAGGCTGTGTACGAAATATAAAAATATCACTTACACTCAGACCCAATGCTAAACCTATTTTTACAAAAGAGCGAAATGTCCCATATGCTCTCAGAGCTAGAGTTGAAAAGGAATTAAGTAGTATGGAGCAAGCTGGAATAATAACACCAGTTTCCACGAGCGATTGGGGTTCACCTCTGGTGGTTGTCCCGAAAGTAGATGGTGGGGTTCGACTGTGCGTTGACTACAAGTGCGGAGTGAACGAACGCCTAGTCTCTGCTAATTTTCCTATACAACGAATAGAAGATGTTCTCAGTGGCTTACGAAATTCCAAATATTTTTTTAAACTAGATCTTTTTAAGGCTTACCTACATTTTCAAGTTGACGAACAAAGCAGCGCCATTCAAACAATTTCCACACATAGGGGCACTTACAGGATAAATCGCATCAGTTTTGGCATCAAAACTGCCCCATCTGAGTTCAATCGTATCATGTCACAAATTCTTCAGGGCTTACCGAAATGTGCTGCATACTTTGATGACCTGATAATTCATGGCTCAACCCTGAATGAATGTGCTCACAACTTACGTCTCTGTCTCAAGCGTCTTTCACAATATGACTTACATGTAAACAAGTCTAAGTGTGTTTTCTTTTCAACACAAATTGAATATCTCGGACATATTATTCGTGAGAACCAAATTCTGAAATCTCAGGATAAAGTTCAAGCTATAATGGAGATGCCTCGTCCGGGAAATGTTGATGCTTTGCGCCGTTATTTAGGAATGATAACCTACTATTCCCGTTTCATCCCTAATTATTCAACCAGAACATATCCCCTTCGAAAATTACTCTGTACTGGTCAAACTTTCAAGTGGTCGCAAGCATGCGAGTCTGCGTTTCAAGATTTAAAAGGTGAAATGTGCAGCGACCGTGTTTTTGTCCCTTATAATCCAGAGCTTCCATTGGTCCATCCTTACAACGGATGCTAGTCCTGTTGGAGTTGCCGCAGTCCTTAGCCATGTGATTGATGGAGACGAAAAACCTGTCGCTTATGTCTCACGTTCACTGACCAAAGCTGAAATGAACTACAGTCAACTTGATCGCGAAGCACTTGCCATCGTATTCTCTGTCTCTCGATTCTACAATTATCTCTATGGTAGAAAGTTTTTACTTGTCACTGATAATGAGCCACTGTCTCGCATTTTCGGCCAAAACCGAGCTCTTCCACAGATGACATCAGCTCGCCTACTACGTTATGCCTGTTTCCTCACTGGTTTCAATTACACTGTAAGATATAAGAAGGGAAAGGATAACGAGAATGTAGATTGCCTCTCGCGTGCCCCAGTGTATTCAATGCCGAAAACTACTGATTTCGAAATCAACGCAGAGGTAAATGAAATTCATACTGAAGTGATCTTCCAAATTTCAAGTATTCAAGTCACAGCCAATACTGTCGCCAAGGAAACTATTAAGGATCCTGAATTGCAGAAGCTTTTGGAAGATATTAAATCAAATCCGCTCGATTCTCCTTACACAGTCTCTGATGGAATTCTTTTTCGAATGGATCGAGTTGTGATACCTCGTGGTCTGCGTCCTGCGGTGCTTGCTGAACTTCACTCCACCCACGTTGGTATTACTAAGATGAAGCAGCTGGCAAGAAGATTTGTCTACTGGAAGGGATTGGACCACGACATCGAACACTAGTACGTAGTTGTCAAGACTGTGCCTCTCTTCGTCGGAATCCTACCAAGGTTGAAGTACATCCATGGGAGGAACCTGATGCCAACTGGGATCGCATACATATAGATTATGCCGGCCCAATTGATGGATATTACTTGCTCATATGTATGGATGCCAAGTCGAAATGGCCCGAAATTCGAATACTCGAAAAAGCACCTACAACTTCTTCAACGATCGAGCTTTTACAGGATATTTTTGCTTTCCATGGTTATCCAAAACTGATCGTGTCCGACAATGCTACAACTTTCACAAGTACTGAATTTCAAAATTTTTGCTCAGCTCATGGAATATTACAACGCTTGATTGCCCCTGGACATCCAGCTACAAACGGTCTGGCTGAACGTAATGTTCAGATATTCAAGAACAGACTCAAAGCTGTAGCCAAGGAAGGTGGTACTTTTAAAGAGAAAGTTCGAAGAGTGGTTTTTCGCTGTCGTGCCACACCACTATTATGTGGATTGTCTCCTTCAGAATTATACCTGAATCGTAGAATGCGAATTCAGCTTGACGCAATCTTTCCATCGTTGTCCCAACACCCTGCTGTTGCTCCTACACCTAGACCTGTACGTTCTCTGTCCAAGAGAGAGAGAGAGAGTTCAAGTGCGCACACACCAGAATAACCGTGACATATGGCTTTTTGGTGTCATCTTGAAAAGGCTAGGAACTCGACACTATCTTGTGCAGCTAGACAATGGGCGTATATTCAAGCGATATATCAATCAACTGGTTTCCACACGAGTTCAGAAGGAAAAGGCTCATATTCAAACAGAGAACCAGAGTTCGTCCCAACAACGCCATGTCACATTTAACGTTCCAGAACTGTCTTTACCCGATGTTACTCCACATAGTATTGAGAGGGTTCATTTACCTGAAGTACAACATCCTGATATTCGACCCGAGGAACCAGTGTCTCATCCTCAACGTAACAGACGTCGACCTGCCTATCTGGAAGATTAGTAGTCTTGTAGTGATGCCATGGCATAAACTATGATTATTTTTTATTTTACGAAGGACAATCTTTTCTATTTTGTACATTTTTCGATACTGTAATGTAATTTATCGATACCATAATGTAATGCATTTTTTCCTGTGGGTGAGGGGAGAATTGTTATATCTTTTACGGCATACTCTGGTACAGTAGTAACTGCCACACGACTGCATCATGATGGTGCCTTATCCACTGCCACCAACCTGTGTCATGTCATGACATATCATAATTGATTAATCATGGCATCATGGCGGTCACTAGTATTACGACTAACAGCCGATATTATAAACGCTGGTTAAGTAGAAAGTTAGTTATCTGGCAGATAGCACTAACTCGGAGTTAAGTTTCCGGGTGCGTATTATAAAGCAAGATTTCCCCGAGCATAGCTCGTGGTTAGTTATCGCCGGAAGTCGGCCATATTTAACCGTCCACTCTACCACGAATGTCAACGAAACAGCCAAAACAGCCATATTGACGCTGAAGAAATGACGTGACTGACGTGAGTGACACTTGAAATAAATAAGAAATGTCAGTTGGCTTAAATCTTATAGCGAATTCGAGTTGGCTGCACTTGCTCGGAGCGAGATCGATCTGTCTCTGAATCAGTTCTGCCCAGAATTCTGCTCCAGTCCAGAGCAGAACTTTCGCATTTCGACTCTGTATGGAACCGAACTGTGTCAGGGCAGGCCAGAACCAGAGTCAGAGCCAGAGCGCCATGCACCGGTGCAGTGCAGTGTGCAATCCAGTTTCCCTCCAGTCTGCATTTTCATTATAGCCTTCTAATACCTATCCTTATCCTATACCTATCACGGTTGTTGTTATGATGTTATTCTTATTATAACAGAGTCGTGGAACTACAAGGCGTGATCCATTTTAATTATTGTAATAAGTTGTAATTCATGCAATACGTAAAATGTACTTATCCACAAATTTTTGGTTTAAGGAATTACTAGGAATCAGTATTTAATTTTCCCGCTATTTCTAACCTCTAAATTTACGGGAGTGCACCGTTGCACCGTCAAATTTGACGGTGCAGTTTATTTTGCTCCGGGACAGTTCCGCCATACGACTCGAACATATTTTCCTATGCACTGCCAGAGAGCAAGTGTAACTCGAACACAATTACGATATGCACCGCTAGAGTTCACTTTAACTCGAATACGATTACGAAAAGCACTGGAACGGAGTCCTACAAATCGAACACGAGATTCCGTCTCGGTGCGCACCCGGAGCAGAAAAGTGCAGTAACTCGAATTCGCTATGACTGAATTTAATTCGTTTCATTCGTATTCGTATCGTATATTATGAACAAGGTTAGGTGGTTAGGTTTTAGAAGATAAACAATCTGCATTTATTTATTACTGTCTACCGTTATGTATTTTATTGTTTGTAATCAATATTAATTCTCAACACACAGCGAGTGATAATAAGTGAAAATTGAATCGTGTGAAAGTTGAATCGTCTGTCTACGACACATAATAAAACCAGTGAGCGTTTTCAAGCCGTGTTTTCCAGTTAAGCTAATCAAATCAATCTAACACTCATCAACGACCAACGGAAGACTGAAGACTGCATAATTATAATAATAATAATTCGTAAATAATGCGAAAGAGACGGCCAGGGCTTTGCCTCTGCCTAATGCGTCCGCCCAACCCAGTCCAGAGTCCCAGCGTGTACACCCGTGTCCCGTGTCCGTCGGCCGTCGGTTTCAGTTTCAGACCAGCGCTATTCCAGGTCAAAAATTATTAAAATGAAGTAGGTAAACCTAACTTGGTTGAAAGCAGTCAATAGTCAGTACCTACCTGCTACCTAAGTACATATTTATTTACAAAAGTGAATTTTTATTCCACATTATGGGACATACTGGAAGAAACTTATGTACCTACCTACAACGTTCGGTTCGAGTAATAGTTTTTTGGTCCATATGGAAAGAAGGGTTGGTATATAAAATGTACCTACCTACCTAATACCTAGGTATTTGTTGATCGTTAATTTGTTATAAACTGAATAAATTTATAGCTTTCAATTTTCTGTTGTTTTATTGTCGAATAGATTGAAGAAGTGTCTAGTCTTTAATTTTCATATCTCAATATCGATTTTTTATGAATCAATCTACCTACCTATACCTACCTACCCTTTAGTTAAAGTGATATAATAATAATTGTGAAATAATTGTAACCTCTGGCTTTTTATTAAATAGGGCAGTTGATATGCTCTTTACTAATTCTCTATTTACTTATATTATTATACCTACCTACCATAAATGAATAAAAAAAAAATTAATTCATATCAGCAGATTGAAATGCATCCATAATAATATTATTATGTATTATGCACTTATTAAAAGTTATTTTCAAGTTAACATAGAAATTATTTCATTATTAGAAAACTCACACTCAAAATTTTATCAATTAGGGAGGATGTAAACCTATAAAAACTAAGATCCAATAAGAATTATCCTGATATTCAACAAAATAATATGCCAGTTTACCACTTTAACCGGCGGAAATCTGACGGTTAACTTTATCGGCCAGATAGGCAAAGTTAACCGGCTACTTTAACCTAACCAAGCTAAAAATAGCTTTATAAAACCGAATAGTAAGGTTATCCATGCAAACTACGAGTTAAAGTTATCTGACAGTTAAAAAGTTAACCTTGAGAGCTGGAAAAAGCTTTATAATACACCTGTTGCTTTTTTAACTGGCAGATAGGGACTAACTCCGAGTTATCTTCCTTAACCAGCGTTTATAATATTGGCTGTAAGTAATATTAATACATAATTCATTCTGCCACCTAATGAAATCTATTATACTTCTCTATTGTTAATAAGAAATAAACCCCTTCTGTTTTCAAGTCTTTGAGTATCACTATACCTACATTTACGATACAACAGTGTCCTAACTGAATGCGTGCGGTTCGTGCGAGAAAATGGTTTCCAATCCAACTATTTCTGGTGCAGCTTCAGATTCAATACGCTTTAATTTGGAAACCAGTAGGTTGTTGGAGCTTGAAAGACTTGAAAATCACAAAAAGAAACATGTTACTTAAGAGAAAGAAACAATAAGACGCAAGTAATCTATAGAAATAGGTATAGATTTGATAGATAGATAAATGGAAGGTAGGTTAAATAAAAATAGGTCTACAATAGAAGTTAATAGACCTCTCATACTTACTTAAAAAACCTAAATTCGAGACATTTTCACATTCCCAGTGTACCTTGACTCTTGTTCTTGTAAAATAGATTTCTCTTATTGCACAAAATATTTCGCTTTGGCACGAAGGCAATCGAAATTAAAAAAAGTTCCTGCCCGCCGTAAAACATCGCAAGCTTTTGACAGATGAAAATACTAAATATTTCAATTTAAAACAATGCCTGCGTTGCGGTGTCGTTTTATCGTACGACTTTTGCGGGCAACGCGTCTACTGTGGACACTCCCATTGCTTTGCATGTGCTTTATTTTAATCGTTCACCGCAACACACGCACGCAACGCAGTTCCCGGATGCAGCTAGGACGCGGCGTTATTCAAGAAATACAAAACTAATTTTAACAACCTGATGCACCTTATTTCAGCAAATGTCAAAATAATTATTATTTGACAATAAAATGGGAAAACAAGAAGAAGGCAATATCAGAATGAGTTTACGATTTTACAAACCAAAATTTTCATTTTATAGTTTTACAGATCCAATCTAAGACATGAAATTTTTTTCCAAGGCCTACCTAAATTATGTTTTCATTTGCTCACACGATAAAAGGCTCACACAAATTGATTAAGTTTCTTGGAAACTATTTTTAATACAGAAATAAAGGCCGTACTAATCGTATTGTACGCGGCCGATCAATCTAGGACTTCGTGTTTTCGTGGGTCTTTTTGTCGGTATATTATAAGCCAACTGCATATCAGTAGTGCCTTAACCTATAAATAAATATCTGTCAAGTGTTTTTTTTTAGAGACGTTAAGTAATTATTAAGTTTTATTGGGGCAAAGAAATCAGTGTACCGGGTGGGCATTTAAGAATGAACAGCGGCCATATCTTGGGAAATATTTATCCTACAGTTTCAAAATGAAAATTTTCCTGACATAAACTGACTATGCGAAATGCAATGAAAATATTTTCAAGATGGTCGCACTTCCGGAAATACCGGAAGTTGACACCTACTTCGTTATTTTAACGGGGACACCCTGTAAAATATTATATTTTTTAAATGTCTGAAGAAATCGAATACAGGTGGTTTTCACCACTGGAATTTAGATTGAGCGGTTTATGAGTTATAAACAAGTGAAAATCGCAATTTTCCAACTTCAAAGCAGTGTAGAACTAGAACGGCTCAATATATCTAAAAACGGTATACATGTCCCTATCTTAACTTTTTACAAGGTATTATATTATGTAGTTTAGATTTTTCTACAGGGTGATGAAAAATCTGTTAATTTTCATCACCCTGTATAAAAATTCAAACCACATGTTATGATACCTTGTAAAAAGTTAAGATAGGGACATGTAAGCCGTTTTTAGATATATTGAGCCGTTCTAGTTCTACACTTCTTTGAAGTTGGAAAATTGCGAGTTTCACTTGTTTATAACTCATAAACCGCTCAATCTAAATTCCAATGGTGAAAACCACCTGTATTCGATTTCTTCAGACATTTAAAAAATATAATATTTTACAGGGTGTCCCCGTTAAAATAACGAAGTAGGTGACAACTTCCGGTATTTCCGGAAGTGCGACCATCTTGAAAATATTTTCATTGCATTTCGCATAGTCACTTATGTCAGGAAAATTTTCATTTTGAAACTGTAGGATCAATATTTCCCAAGATATGGCCGCTGTTCATACTTAAATGCCCACCCGGTACATTTTTTCGGGAAAGGCCTTTCGAAATCAATAAACTCATTCATTCAACACTAAAAAATGTTATTGTAGATTTACTTCAGTATTATTTTTTTTTTGTAAATTGACTTTTATTTGTGTAGATTTTGGTGTATGTGGTTCATTTCCTATCTGCGGTGCTCAAAACTTGGCTCAAATGAAATGTTATTTATTGTTCAAAATTTAATGTCAATTTATTTATTGAATACCTACACAGGGTGATCCCAAAATGGCGGACACGGTATACAGGGTGTTGTAGAGGATGGTCAGAAATACTGTAAATTTAAAACAAAAATGGTTTCCTCGGCTTCGTTACCGAGATATAGGGTGTCCTTTTTCTAAAATTTAAAGCAAAATGGCAGTCAACTTTAAACCACAAGCACATTATTAGACATAACTATTACGATAGTGTTTGCTTTTTATTTTTATTTTTTTATTATCGGGAACGGAACTACAGGCATTTAAAGTTTACCTATTCCCTGAGTTCAACAAAATTCTTCAATATGACTGTCTAAAATGTTCCTTCTATTTTGTAAATATTAATACTTTGTGTTTTGTTTTGGGTAGGGAAAATACTTAATTAGAATCTACCATTTCTATTAATTTAATTGACCCGCTCGGGATATTTATTTTATTTTATGCGAAAAATAATCGCCTGGCTTCCCCACTTGCTTCTGCGTCAAGAGGAAGAAGAAGAGTCGTGTCGCCGCCTCGAAGGAGGTTCGTTGGGTTTTTGGTTAGCTGAAAATACGCCGCGGTACGCTGGTGCCAAATTTTTCGTCTCGTTCGTGCTCTGCCACTTCTACAAGCTTCATTTCTAGGCCTAGAACCGAATCCACCCCAGCTCCGTCAAAAGGTAAGTGGTTCAGTGGTCAGGTCAGGTCAGGTCAGGTCAGGCGATTTATATCGTTTAAAATTCCGATTCATACAGTCCACTTAATTAGTACCTATTACTAGGTATACTCTAATTTTTCGAGAACCTAGATTCGTCTAGGCTCATTCACAAACAGTGGCAACGTTGTTCGAATTCGAGATTTTGGATATTATCGCGAATTCCGCGCAACGATTATTGTATCAAGCTTTATTGGACTTGCCATGCATTTCATATGTTTCCATGGTAACATCTATCTGAGTATTGTAGACCTACACATTATTTTTCTTCCTGAAGAACGGTATCCAGTGCAGTGTTGTGATTTTTTTTCCACAAAAGTGGTCATATCTTCTTAAGGGAGCCATTCTGGAGAAAAAAGTAATTGAACTTGGAATCTTTATTCCACAATAGATGCTGTGGTGCTGTCCGTGTCGGCCATTTCTGGATCACTCTGTATACCTGCATTTAATTCAGAGGTTAAGTCACTATTGCCATGAAGTTAGATTCCACTCATACTACTCAAAAAGTGTAATCTGTGTACTTAATCTATTAGGTTATTAGGTTAAGCAGTAGATTATTAATATTATTATCAAATATTAAATGAGTGAGATTGAAACTGAAATGGAAATCACCTCAAATAATAGCATAAACTAAAATAGCACAAACTAAAAAAGTTTAAAACAACTATTTTTAGAACTAAAAATAATAAAATATTAATGAATCGCAAGATCTGTGTATTTATTACTATTCTGATGCCGTCAACTGGGGATACCTTGGAAGATTGTAAGAGTTTTTAGCGTTTTGAGTCGATTGAATGAGTATAATGTCCCAGTGAATATAGAGAAATGCTAATTATTGGCCCAAAAAGAGGAATTCTTGGGTCACGAGCTAAGTCTAGAAGGTATCCTAAAGGTGTCCACTAAAGGTGAAGAGAAACGACAGAAATGCTGACTGGTGGAACAGTTAGAAAAACGTAGAAAATAAGTTCGACAACTCTTCAATCGAGATAAGGAGACGGGCAACTGGTAAAAATATAAACGTGCTCTAACGAAATATGATAAGGAGATCATATCGCCCACTGCATGTGGGCCAGTATGTCTACCAAACTGGAAAGTCAACCGACCTTGCTCTCAACAATTTTGTGAGCAGATCACCAGGTCTCTTGACAAAAAAGAGACTGCGGTGGGTGCCTTCCTCGACAGAGAAGGAGCGTTTAACAACGCACTACTGGTTGCCTCAAGAGTGATACCATCAGTTATAAGTCGTTGAATCCGCAATATGCTTGGAAACAACCTATAACAACTTCAATGGAAGGTAAAAATATCGACCCATAAGGGGGTGTCCGCAGGGAGGAGTCCTCGCAACTTTGCTCTGGTCGACCTCCAGGAATTTGCTGATGACTTAGGCATTCTGATCAAAGAAATATCTGAAGCGACCATTTCTAGTGTCCTTCAGAAAGTACTCGAGATGACTTATCAGTGTTGCGAGAGGGAGCACATGTCAGTCAACCCTCGCAAATCTGTCATCGTATAATTTTCCAGAAAGATGACGTTAATTACCTGGAGGTAGGTACCTATGTTTATTTTTAATTTTTTATCGAAACTTTATGAACTTCTCAGTTTAACTGTATCTAATTAATAATTTTGTATTGTATAAAGTTGTTTACATAATCTCTTAATTGAAAGTTTTGTATCCAATCTGCCTACAATTTTTTATAAATAATTATGTAATTATAAATAATTTTGTGTATAATAATAATAAATAATAATACAAAAAATAATAATAATAATAAAAAATTTGTTTCAGATGTGATATTGAAAAACCATTTTCATTGAAGGAGCAGATTTGGAAGCATATGGACCTGGGTGCAAAACAGTGTTTCAAGATGACGCCTCGATAGAGTTGGATCCAAAGAAAAAATAATAAAGCTTAGTGATTACTTATACCTACATATAATTTTGTTTCAAATTGTTTTTTTTTTACTTTGAGAATATTTTTTATTTTTTAAACAAAACAGAATGTTTAAAAAAATAATTCTTATTTTATAAATTTTGTTCTCAGTTTAATTTTTTTTATGCAGGTATTTATTAGTAAATTTATAACCTAAAGTTTTTTAAATTCTGAATTTGGTGTTTTTGTACCTACCTATAGGTCTGTGGTACTTCCATGTGCTGAAAATAATATGTTGAATTTTTGTCTTATAACTTATTTGGGTTTCAGGTTCTTCGATAAAAATATTATTTTTTCAAAAAATGTTTATAAAAAAATCGGGACGTTCCGGGGCCATTTGGTCCCTTGTTCACTCATAAAATGTATAAACATGTAATTTTATTCCATTTTATTTATTTCTATTTTATTTTATTTTATTCTATTGATTATAGTTTTTCAAAGTATTTTTAAGTTTTTTTTACATGTTTATACATTTTATGAGTGAACAAGGGACCAAATGGCCCCGGAAAGTCCCAATTTTTTATAAACATTTTTTGAAAAAATAATATTTTTATCGAAGAACCTAGACGTTAAGCATTGTTTCACTAAGGCTTCTCATAAAACATTTTTCCAATGAAACATTTCTGAAAGAGTACACATGGAGCATATTTTTAACTGAAACGTTTATGACGGCTGAGATTTAACGTTTCATAAACGTCACTACATCGTTTCAGAGACAAGGCAGCAAATTTTCCATTATTTCACTAAGGTTTCTCATGAAATATGTGTCCAATGTAACGTTTCTGGAACAGTACTTATTACTTAGTACTTAGTACTTAGAATTTCAACTGAAACTTTTATGAGGGCGGACATTTAACGTTTCATAAACGTCTCGGCATTGTTTCAGAGACAATATCACGAAACGTTTCAAGGTATCGTGTCTTTGTTTCAGCAACGTTACAGATACAGTTCTTTGCACAGTGGGGCGTGATAGGTATGTGCAAAATTTATCTTCAAAAATTAGTTTTAAAAATTGAGAGGGTCTTCAACTTTTACCCGGTTTAGTTAAAAATAGGTAAAAATAGCAAGTAAAACAGTATAGCGACATGAAGCGCCGGCTCTCTGGAAAGTGAATGAGAGCAAGCCAATGGTAACAAAATTGAAGCCAGATCCTGGCTTTATCAATTTTGTAATTGAATTCAATGGGGGATGAATATTAATTTAACTCTCACAAGCAAAAAAAAATCAGATTAAGTAAGTAAAAATGTCTTACACAATAATGAGGTTGTGGTCCTTGGTTATGTTTACAAGGACAGTTCTCACAGCCTGATGATCACTCGGGTCTGATTCATTTAAACTCTTCAGACTGGATTGGATATTTTTTAATCTTGTCGAAGTCTTTTCCACAAAAAACATCATCAGTAAGACACAGTTAATACATATGCCAAACAACATAATCAGCACTGCAATGTCATGAAGAAGTAACAACTCATAAGTTGGAGAACGCTCGATATTAAACGGCAAGTTTTTTGGAATTATGTACCCGCAGGTTACTCTCGAATTAGTATAGATATGTTTTCTTTGGCAAGTTGGTTTGGTGATGCAGTTATAAGCGGCTACATTGAACAGTATAATGGTAAATCCCATGTAGATTCTTTTAATAATTTTTGGATAATCAAATGTTTCATATTGTTCAAATTCAGAATACAAATTGGTATTTCTAACAATTTCTCTCAACTGATATAAATAAACTGAAAACATTCCAAATACACATAATGATACAAGTACAGCTAGTATATCAAAAAGCGTGTTCAAATCAAAATCTGTAAAAGAGTAGTTATATTAATAATACTTGCGAGTCTTATTTCCATAAAATTTCAAAAAAAAGTAATATACTTATTATTTACTTTTGAAACCTTCCCATACATGGAAAATAAGTCCAATGTAAGCAGGACTAGTCAATGGGATATAACTTATCATTATCTTCAAGTAGAACCATATATTGACGTCTTCGGGTCTGTTTGTCTTTGGCCATAAGAGGAAAATTTTAAGGGGTTTAGTTATTGCGTCCAAATCTCTAGTATAGATAACTGGTGATGTTGAGGACATTTTCGAAAAAAATTAAGAAGAATCCAAATCCAAATGTGCACTCAGCTATAATCTAGACTACAGCAATTTGAGATCTTAAATTTAATTCGAAATAATTTTTTTATTCTTTTTAAAGGTGTTCAAGCTATCCTGTAAGAAAATGTTGATATATAGATAAAATGAACCACGGACGGGAAGAGAGATGGGTGCTGTATCGCTATTAGGTATACTATATGTACCTAACCTACCTACTATACATTCGTTTGATAATGCGGAACTGCTCCGCAGAGACGTCATGTTCCTTATTAGTAACCTAAAGGTACAAGGCCTTTTTCGTTGAACTAATAATTGAACTTTGTAAAAGTAGATTTAAAATAATGATGCTTTAAGAAACTTGTTCCTATAATATCTTGTAATCAAATAATAATATGGGGCGATGGAAAACCTTTCAAAGCACACCATATCAATAAGTCAGATCAATAAGTTCACTTATTATTTAAGAAGTATGAGGTTTTGAAATTATGTTTTCATGTTGATGGAAATAAAAAGTTCGCAGATGTTTATCATGCGTGTTTGGTAACTGGACAGCCAAAATCGAACGTTGTGTATTAAATCGTATTTTAATAATAAAAGAAATATAACTCTTTTCAAGATCACGAAATATCTCTTACAGCGGGTATTATAAAGGCTCATTAAGGTAACGGGCAGATTTCTGTGGCCATTCCTGAAGAAGGTATCGAGTCTAAGTGGAAATTTTTTAAATTTATCTATTCTTGATATGAAAGTAATAATTACAAAAATGTTTATGAAAGTCATTTGTCGTCGATATTAGCTTCAAAAACGAGTACACAAATATGCCCGTTAGCCTAATGAGCCTTTATAATATTGGCTGTAAGAAAGTAAAACTAAGACCTCAATAAAAATATATTTTATTCATTTAATTGGACAACAATTGAAAAAAATATATTTTCTTTGTTATGCTTAAAATATTATTATATACATGACATTTGATTTTGGCTATCCAGTTACAAAAATAAAAACACTTTCACAGCAACCTTAGTTTTACATTTTTAGAAATATTGCTAGAAGCATTATTTGAGATGTGGATCTACCGAAGGAAGAATCTTGAAGGTTCCCTGGACAGCAAGAAAAACCAACGAGGAAGTTCTGAAGATGATGGGAAGAAAACGTGAATTGTTGGGCAAGATAAAATTCAGGAAAACAACATACCCGGCAGACATTGGGAAGCAATAAGAACCACACAGGAGAATTGATTTCACGCAATCCGGGAAAAATAGCCGAAAATGATCGCAAACATCCATTAATAGATAGCAGCAGAAGAATAAGAAGGAAGTATTTCCTAAACGAGACCTGGGGCCTGTTTCACAAAAATATGAGTTATTAATAATAGTCATATAAAATTTTGTAAAACACTTACCGACTAATATAATTGAAATATACTATTATTAATAGTTAGTTAAACTATTACTTAGTACTTTATTACAATTATTTTGAGAAACACTATTGAAAATCACTCATATTATGAGCTTTTATTATTGAGCTTTACTATTAATAATAGTTAATAGTGTTTTGTGAAACAGGCCCCTGATCTTGAAAAAGTTATTCTTTAATTTACGCTTAAAATACTATTTTATACATGACGTTTCACTTTGGCTGTCCAGTTACCCAACACCCTCTGTATAAAATATCATCATCATCCTGTAGCCGTCATTGTCCACTGCCGGACATAGGCCTCCTCTAAGTTCCTCCATGTCCTCGGCTCTGGACCGCCATTATCCTTCTTCTTGTAGTGCCTATCCCTTAAGGATGTTGGCTATTAACATGGTTACTCTGACTTTATTCACTGCTGTTCTAAATAGTCCTGTAGTGCTCGTGTTGAACCATCTACGTAAATTCTGCAGCCAGAATATTCTTTCTTCTTCCTGGACCTCTTCTGCCGTAGACCTTCTTTTGCAGGATCAGCTATAATAGACCATATCGATGTTCGTTGCGCATTATGTGGTCCAGGTATTCGAGTTTCCGTCGTTTCACACTGTTGATGATTATACGGTCTCTACTGACTCTGCGTAATACCTCTTTGTTGCTGATATGGTCCACCTAGGAGATTCTTAGGATGCGCCTGTAGCACCACATCTCAAAAGCTTCTAGTTTCTTCATAGATGCCTCAGATAATGTCCAGGACTCTACTCCATACAACAGAACTGAGAACACGTATAGCGTCTCAGTAAACGTATCTTGATTTTCAAGTTAAGATTGCGACTCCTGAATATGGATCCCATTTTGATGAAAGCTGATCTTGCTTTTTCAATTCTTTGTTTAATCTCCACTGACTGATCCCATTGATCATTTAGGTTTGTGCCCAGGTATGTATAACTTCCAACCCTCGTAATCGGTTGCTGGTTGACTGATAGTTGACCGAGTGGAGCTTGCTTTTTAGTAATGACCATATACTTCGTTTTCTTTATATTGAAGTCGAGTCCGTATCTTTGACTGACGTCCGCCATGTGTGTTATCAGGGATTGTAGACCTTCCAAGCTATCCGCAAATACATTCGTATCGTCTGCGTATCTGATGTTGTTCAGACGTTCACCTTTTATAAGAATTCCCTCGTCGAGATCGTCCAAAGCCAGTTTCATAATGTGCTCTGAGTACAAGTTGAAGAGCAATGGAGATAGTACACAGCCCTTCCTCACGCCTCTTCTTATTGCAATTTCTTCTGTTAACTGATCTCCTATTCTAACGGCTGCTGGCTGATTGTAGTAAATATTAATAACTATACGAAGGTCTCTGTCATCCAGATCAACCGTCTGCAGCATCGACATCAAGTCATCGTGTTTAATTCTATCAAAGGCTTTCTGATAATCAACAAAGCATACGTATACATCACAACCGACATCTCTACAACGTTGAAACAAAACTTGGACAGCGAAGAGGGCTTCTCTTGTACCCATGGCATCTCGGAAGCCAAACTGTGTTCGAGTTATATGGCTCTCACACTTTTGGTGTATTCTCCGATGAATTATTTTCAGGAACGCTTTCAGGAAATGGCTCATGAGGCTGATAATTCTATAATCTCCGCATGTTTTTGTATTCGGTGTTTTGGACAGAGTTATGAAGGTAGATTTCAGCCAGTTGCTTGGAATGAAACCCGAGTTATAGATATCGTTAAATATTGTTGTGAGCCACTTTATTCCTGCACTATCCATAAGTTTCAGGAATTCGGAGTGGAAATTATCTGGTCCTGTTGCCTTGCCATCCTTAATTGGCTGTATTGCAGCTTTTACCTCATCAAGTTCAATTAGTGGTGTGCCAGATGGTTATTTTTACATACTAGTTCCAACTGTTCCGGTTCCGAGATAGGAATAGGTTCCAAGCCACTGTTCCGAAATAACAGCGTTACGGTAGAAACACCTAGGAATGAGAAGTGAGAACTGCGGAACAGCGTGGCAGACTCTCGGAGCCGGAGCACTAGGGAGGGAGGCAGAAACCGGAACAGTGTTCCGTGTTCCGGGAACACGCAGTAGAAACTGGATGGGTTCATACCTAAAGTTGTAAATTATTATAATAGTGTCAGTGTTTCTTTATCTACCTGTGATAAAAAATATACTTCTTATTGGATGTTTCGTGAACTTCAAACACTAATAATAATAATTATACATGATTCCTTTTGTAGGTGCATTTTAATTTTTTTATTAATTTACTTTTTTTAATTAATTTCATCATTATAATTTATACCTATTTCTAGGAGGCTACACCTATATTTTATTGGAAGGTATTATTTGCTTTTAAACACAAAATACATTTTTTGAAGACAAATAGGTATCACATTTAGCAATTTAATTTTTAATGTCTAATATTGGGAAATAAGACCATAAGGGGCTTGACGTCGGTCTAGTAATATCACTATTGTCACTCATATTTACAAAAGTAAATTGTAATAAATATTTGTTAATACCTAATTAATTATAATTACCTAAATTGTTTCACGCGCTCGAAAGTATATACCTACCTACTAATGCGGATGAGGCTTCAGGGAAACCTGGGAAACTAAAAACTAAACAAAACTCAAAAGATTATATAACAGTTGAAGACGCAAAAATAACAAGAATCATTGGGATTTTTAATTGGTAGGTTCTCTTTTAGAAATATTGGATTGGAATGATTCTGTCATACTCTATATACATATTCTATAAGCTGCATTGTTCCTGCTAGTATTATCCAAGGAGAATTAACTGCTGGTCGTACGAGTATTTTATGACTAATATCTGTCAGCTCTGGGGATGCACCAGCGATTTATAATTCTTTACTGCTTTTCTAATGGCATACACTTGTATTATTATTATCCTATTCCTTTAGAATTCATTGCCGGTTATTTTTTGAACCGAAAATACTCGCAGGTCGCACGCTTACCTACTTAAACGAAAACCGGAATTTCATGGAACCGTCAGTGGAACCGGAACAGTTAAAATCCAGTCGGAACATTCGGAATAGCCTGTTCCACAAGCGGAACAGTTCCAATATAACAATTACGTTATTTTTGTCACATCACTAAGTTCAATTGGGGGCCCCGTGCCACAGTTGGTTTTGTATTCGGTATTTCGTCTATCGTCTGTGAACGTTTTTTCTACAAATTCTTTCCATCGGGTTTTAATTTCTTCTAAGTCAATTATTGTGTTTCCTTGGCTGTCTGTTAATCTTGCAGGTCTTTTTTGTCTGTAAGTCCTGCCGCATCTTTGACTTTTTTGTGGAAGTTGAATGAGTCGTAGTTGTGTTCTAGTTCTTCTATTTCTTGGCATTGTTCTTGTAGCTATTTGTTCTTAGCTATTTTAATCTCTTTCTTTATTTCCTTGTCGATCTGTTATATCTTACGTTGTCTCTCCCTTTAAGTTCTCGTCTGCTCTCCATCATATCCAATATATTATCTGTCATCCATGATTTTCTTTTAATTCTTTTCGCACGTAGATGTTTTTCAAGAATTTCTTCATTAATCTCTTGTAGTTTGTTAATTTTTGTCTGTATATCAGTCACCTCTTCCGCCCGGGTAATTTCTTATCTTATATATTGTTGTACATTCTACTATATCTCCACATTTTTTAGTTGTGTTAGGTCATATTTGCCAGTTTTTTGTTTATTTACTCTTTTCAGCTTGAGTTTAATTGTCCCAATCAACGGGTTGTGATCTGATCCAATGTCTGCACTCGGATATGTTTTCATTGATGTTACGGCGTCTTTAAACCTTCTGTTTATTAGAATGTAATCTATCTGATTCCTGACGACATGTCCTGGGGCATCTTGAGGTGATCTCCAAGTATACAAACGTCTATTAGGCATTCTGAAAAGGCTATTTGTGACTGCCAATTGCTGTTCGATCAAAAACATGCACAGGCGTTTCATATAGGCAAAACATACACGTTCGTTTCGTTCTCCAAGTCCAAACGGCCCCACTACCTCTCCGCATCTCCCTTGTCCAATTTTAGCATTGAAGTCTCCCATTACTAAGGTAACGCTGTTCTTATGAAGTTTTTCTAAGGTGCTAGTTAGTTCTTCGTAAAATGTCTCAATTAATTCATCTGATTTGTCGGCTGTGGGGACACACACCTGAACCACGTTGGTTTTAATAAGAAAGGAGTTGATTTCAATGAGTATTATTTTTTCAGATATCCAGTTCCAGTTCCCAACAATTCTCCTTAAATCATCGCTCCACAGTGTAGGTGGTCTATCTCTATTACGTTTGTCTTTTCGTGGTCGCCATTCTGATATTCGTTTGTCCACCTGTCATCTGATGTTCTCACCACATGACCTGCCCATCTCCATTTCATTCTTGCTATGCCCAACTATATCTTCAACTTTCGTCCTTTGTCTGATGATATCATTGGATATTCTGTTTCTTCTAGTGATGCCCAGAATTACTCTTTCCATTGCCCTTTGGCCTACTCTCAGATTCTCTGCTGACCTCTTTGGTCAGAGTTTCTGCTCCATATGTTATTACCGGCAGCACGCTTTTTTCATACACTTCTCTTCAGACATATGGGTATATTTCTCTTAAACACCTCTCTTAATTTGCAAAAAGTAGTTCCAAACCTATTTTACGCCGTATCTCGTGAGTTTGGTTTTTCTTTCCAATTTGTATTTCGTGCCCGAGGTACTTGTAGGTACATATGAGTCTCTCTTATCTCGGAGTCTCCTAACTGGATGTTTTGTGCAAGCACTAGATTTGTCATTATCTGGGTTTTACTGGCATTTATTCGTAGGCCGACTTTTGATGACGCCTGTACTATGTCCTCAAGCATCTGTCTTGCATCGCCGATGTTGTCCGTTACAAGAACGATATCATCTGCGAATCTGAGGTGCGTCAGCCTTTCGTCATCAATATTGATGCCTCTTTCCCAAAACAACGATTTCGTTACATATTCGAGGACAGCTGTGAAAAGTTTTGGTGAGATGGTTTCCCCCTGTCGAACTCCTCTGCCTATCTTAATTTGCCCGTTGTTTCGTGGAGTTTTACAGTTGTGGCGGCATTACTGTATTATATTATGTACTCTATTAGCCGTGTATATCTATAATTTTCTCTGCACTGCTCCAGTGTTGCTATTATTGCTGTTAATTCTACCGTGTTGAATGCTTTATGGAAATCGACAAATACCAAAGCCAGAGGTCTGTTGTATTCCACAAACTTTTCTATCAGGACTTTAATTGTTTGGAGATGGTAGTTTGTTCCTTAACCTTTCCTAAGGCCAGCCTGTTCCTTTGCTTGATAAAAGTCTAATTTTCCTTCCAAACGTTTAGCAATGATTTTGGTAAATAGCTTACACAAATGGCATAGAAGGCTTATCGGCCTATAGGTGATATCGCCTTTTTTGTGGAGAAGAATCATTATGGCGTTATTCCACTGTGACGGTATTATTCCATTTTCAAGGCATATAAGTTAAATAGGTCTTTAATCCATTTAAGTATCGTTTCTCCTCTCAGTTTTATAGCCTATATCACTATACCGTCCTCACCCGGGGCTTTGTTACTTTTCATTTCTCTTAAATAGTTTCTGATCTCTTCCAAAGTTATTTCCGGAATATCCTCTGATCCTTGGTTAACTATCTTCTTACAAAGCTGTTGTTGGCTGTTACTCTTGATTGAGAAAATGCCCAATTCTTCGCGTACTTGTACTTGGATTTACTGCCACCATCTCCACCATAGACCTAGAATATAATGGACTGATAGTTGTCAATACTTTACTGTACTAAGTTTGTTGCCAGTGTAAGAGTAGTTTTTGCCCTTACAAGAAATGTTGGTTGCCTACCTTACAGTGTAAGGTAGGCAACCAACATTTCTTGTAAGGGCAAAAACTACTAAATGATATATGAAGAAATAATACGAAATTCAAATTTTTTGTTTTTCTTACACATAGGTATTTTATAGGAAGAACATGGTTATTTTCAAAGAATAAGAAAATGAATGCATAAAAATTATAATAACACGACTTTATTATTTGTTTTTATATGGTGTAATTCTAATAGAATAATAGAATAACTATTCATTACAATTACAGAGATAAAATGTTTCACTTACCTATGAAAAGATATATCTGTTAATTTTATAAGCTGCACAAGACTGGACCATTAATATTAAATTTTAAATCGACAGAGAAGATATTTAAACTAAATATAAAAAATATGCTTTTAACCAGTATGGATATTAAAATCAGATCTATTTGTTATACACCTACAATTTTCATACAAGGCCAATAATAAATATTTATTTATTTATACTAATGTCAGATAATAATATAAACATTAATTGTTCTATCACTCAAAAAACACCAAGAATGCGGAATTTTTGATTATTCTTTGTTTGAATTTGTTTTGTTGAATTGAATTCGTCGCTTTGCCCTTACTTGTATGTATGGTTGCCTAACTTTGGTTGGCAACAAATTTTAGTCTCAAGGGTTCGTCCATTATATTCTAGGTCTATGATCTCCACGATATTTTGATGGTTTACATTTTCCAATGGAGGTTCAGCATTCCTTTGAACTCTGGGAAATCTGCCGTGGTTTAGAGAAAATTGGAAAACAGACGCGACCGTTACATGGGCCGGTGTTCTTCGATTGGGGAATCTTTTATGATATTCTCTTGCAGCTGCTCTTTAATTTCCATTGCAGAAACCATACACAAACATAATGTTTGCGTATTCATTATTAGTGAAATGATTTGTGATTATTAGTGAAATCTGAAAATTTTGTAGTTAACAACCGATTTCCCAGTAATAGAGCTTGGCCTTCTGTCAAACATTTTTCCCACAGAAACAAGTCAAAAAATTAATTTGAAGGAATTCAGACGAACCTTAAGTAAAATATGTCTGCTCGGAAACGATAATTTACTGATAAGTTTTACTTTGACTTTTTTTCGAGACGGTTTGTGTGTACCGTTCAAATTGAGGAATGATTTCCATAGAGTTTTTTCTTAACTTCTCAAATTCCATGACAGTTTTTCAGAAGCATCGTTAGAAAATTAACTTTTTCAACAAAGACCATGGGGGCAAAAATTTTCTAAGTCCGGTCCTGGAATTTTAAATAGCTCAGAAGGCGGTTTTGATAAATTTCCGGAATGCACCATCCCTAGTAAATTTCGACAAAATATCTTCAACAGTTTCATAAATATCGCCTATCAAAGTTTTGTACTTGAGACATAAAACACCCTGTAACTTCGTAACCAATCACAAAAAAATGTTTCTTTTGTAGTTTTCGACCAGCCTTGAAGTCCGCTTATCACCATTGGTCTATGTAAGGTCACTTATGAATCATATGTATACAACTTCTTCTAAATGAATTTATTTCTCTGATGAATATTTTAGATGATATAATGAATGTTTGGTGAAAAATATGAGGTAAAATGATTTGTACGAAAATTCCAACTTTTTCTGAACGTGTAGCTCGAAGACGGTTGAGATTTAAAAAAAACTATGGATTTAAATGTATTATAAACCCTGGCTGGGTATTATAAAGGCTCAATAAGTTAACGGGAAGATTTCTGTGACCGTTTTTGAAGCTAATGTATACGTCAAAACCTTTTATTAACATTTTTGTGGTATCTTTTATGCTAAGAATAACTAAATCGCTAAAAGATCTCCAAAGTGCAGCATGGCTTTATTCGGTCAGTACTTGGATGGGTGACCAATAGTGGTAAAAAAGGTTCCATAACCGATCGTGATCCGGGAGGTACGTTAAAAAGGGGATCCCGGCTGCTTCACAGCAGTCGTTAGGTTACGTCAGAGGCCCTTGAGGCTACTTGAAAACTTGACACTTGGGCTTTACCACAGCCACACAATATTTATTTATTTATTTAACCCTTAATTTTCCACCTAAAGTCGATACCTGTTTCAGAAACGGCCACAGAAATCTACCAGTTAGCTCAATGAGCCTTTATAAAACCCAATCATAGACAATTTTACCAGCTTTTATTTATTATAAGAAAATTTTCCCTACAACGTTCCTGAGATATAACCGGAATCGCCAAAAGTGGGATGTTTGAGGAAAAATATGAGGTAAAATGATGGATTATCATCCATCAGTATGCAGAGATTCTACAAACTAAGGGTTGAAAACATAAATTTTATGAGGTAAAATGTTTTTTTCGAAAAAATTTACTTTTGAGGAGCGTGTAACTCCAAAACAGTTATAGGAATTCGAAAGTCACGTATAGAATAAAAGTTGCAGATAATTTTATTGGCTTTTATTATTAATCGGAAAATTGCTCCCTACGACTTATTAAATTAATCCGGAAACCCCAAAAGTAACTTTTGTTCTTTCTTTTGTAACCCAAAAGAATAGCCATAGAGGTAGTAGGTCCGTTTCTAATGAGCGACAGAGGCAACCGCTTTTATCCAGGTTGTCATGGTCTTTTTCAGCAAGTGGCCTGAAGCATACGCCATACCGAACGAAGAAGCTGCTACAGTTGCTAGAGTCTTGGTGGATACCTTAATTAGCAGATTTGGCGTACCTTCAAAGTTAAATTCCGATCAAGAACAAAGTTTCGAATCCCAACTTTTCACAGAGGTGTGTAAACTGCTCGGGATAAAGAAGACAACGACTACACCTCTCCATCCAAAAACTGACGGTATGATGGAGCGGTTTACTCGGACAATGGAGGAGCATCTGTCGAAGGTGGTGAGCAACGATCAGAGAAACTTGGACCAGTACTTGCCTTTGTTACCGATGTCGTACAGAGCAGTCATCCATGAGATTACAGGGCAGACACCGGCCAAGGTCATATTCGGCAAGGAGATTCGGCTGCCCTGTGACTTGGTCTATGGTTTGCCTATACTAGTTCCCCATCTAAGATCACGAACTATATCGCCGAGGTAAAAAACTCCATGGCAGAAGTAAATTCCCTTGTCAGGAGGCAGATAAAGTTGGCCGGCGATCGAATGAAGGCTAGATACGACTTGAAGGCAAACTCCGGTGGCTTCACAGAAGGAAACAAGGTGTGGTTTTATAATCCAACTAGGAAGAAGGGTTTGAACGCCAAAGTTTATGCCATCCTGGGAAGGGCCTTACACCATTATCAAAAGGAAAAATGACGTAGTGTATCGGGTTCAGCGAAGCGGTGCCCCCAAGTTCAAGATGAAGGTGGTCCACTTGAATCGTCTAGCACCCTACTATGGAGACAGCGAATAAGTTTCGAGCGGGGCGCTCGAAAATAGAAGGGGTGCAGTATAAAGAGGGAGCACTCGCGAAGTGTTATCGATATGGATTCGTAATTCGTATTTCTTCTATTTTGTTTTACCTTCTGCAATTATTGTGGTTATTTCTCGGCAATTCGATTCGAGACGGTTCTAGTGACATGAAGGAATCATACGTTGCCAGGTCAGTGTAACTGACATTTCTGCTGAGTACCAGAAGAGCTCTGCGTTCTACGCATGTTCGAGAACGCGCAGTTGTGTCGTGGGCGTGTCTAAAGATATGGCATCTCAGGGAACTATATAAGAACCACGGTGGCTGGAGAGTGTAGTTCAGTTGCAATTGGAAGTTGAAGGAAGACTGAAGTAAACAGAGGAAAGTGACAAGTGAAGTGAAATAACATTAGTGGTATGTGTGTAAATAAGAGAAGCAGCTGATTATTTAGAGTTTGAGATCATTGTTATAGTAATAAGTTATAGTTGTGTTAGAGAATAAAGAATTTTGTAAGACTTTTAATTTGGTACTATTAAAGTATGAGACCCGTAACAATATACTATTATCATACCCCTTGGGTTAGGCAGTTTTTCATGAAATTTTGAATACGTACTACAAATTTTTACGGGTTTTTATGGAATAAGCTTAATGATGTGGACACAAAACAGCAAAATCCAAAGGTTTATCTGACGTTTTCGGAAAATTAGGTAATATCAATAAAGCACACAAATTCATATTCGTGCTCATCTTGTAGTTATCCTCGATATACAAAATGTAGAGATAAATAACAAACAGAAATCTTTTAAGTTTTTATAATTCAATAATTAGTTCTCTTTGTAAAAATTTCTAATAATAGTATTTGCAAAAAAATTAAACTGTGCATAAATCTGTGGTCGTAGGAAAACAGTGTACATTACTTGTGTGGAAAGTGTCATTTTAGACTTTTGAGATTTTCTTACTCGGCTGGCGCCTTGAATGATAACAATCTCCCACTCCTGTAAATTGGATCACTTTCTACACTACTAATGTAATACACTACTTTCGACGACCACCTGCGAAAATGACAAACAGCACACTACTTACGTAATTCGAAAATGACAAATATCACTCGAGAGTTGAAAAGTAAAATATCACACGAGAGTGATGTGTGTATTAAGTATAAATAATGTCATTAGGTTAGTTTATTATACCCCTTAGGTCAGGCAGTTTTTTATGGAATTTTAAATACTACTGCAACCGTTCCTTCGCTCGATCTCAAAAAATGTTTAACTAACCAGGCCAAAGAAAAAGAAAACTAAAAAAAAAATGAGCGAAAGGAAGGTACCTTTCCCTCTGACCCCGTTTGGGTACTTTCAAATTTGTTTGAACCCAAACAGGACAGAGGGTGTAAAAATAAAAATAAAAAAAATATGAATGAAATTACACTACAAATTCGTTAACATGATCGTCTAAATATAAAAAAATATAAGATTCAAAATTTAAATAACTGACCTGCCCTACGTTGTGTCTTTTTAAATTCAGGCCACACAGATACTAAATAAAACTCACATAAAAAAAAAAAACAATTTATTGGACTTCTCCAACTAACAACATGAAATTTCCCAGCAATTGATGTATCGTATTGTGAGAGAAATAACTAAAAACTAGGATTCTTCCTTTATCCACTACATTAGAACACTCTCATAAAGAATAATAATTATTTAAAATTAAAAAAAAATCTTGATCTCATTATGATTAACACATTATCCTCATTAGGTACCTGACAAACTTTACATTTTAATCCTAATTAAATTGGCCAATTATCTCTCTTTTACAAAGAAAATTTAACTTTAGCTTAAGATTAAATACTAAATTGAACAATATTCCACCCACTAATCACACTTAAAAATATCAGATAATTATCTTCCAATTATTAAAATAACAAAGCTCTCATCTTGATGAAATCAGCAACGCAATTTGGTGAATCTTCCTTCCCCCATTATTTGGAGATGAAATCCCATATAAAAAAAAGTAATCAAAAATGTACCTTAACACTCCAAATCATCTCCTGATGGAAATTAAATACAACGGAGTCCAAAAATGAGATACACGGTGACGCCTGCTCCTTCTCTAACTGACTACGTCAGACCATCCGTCCGGCTTTGTCTGGAGAACCGCCATTACTTCCAAAAAGAAATATGTTCTTCTATCAAGTGCTCGAAGATGGGATATTTCTCAACAGAGACCACCACCAGAACATTTTGGAAATAAAATGAACGACTAACATTAGGTCTTATTAGAGATCCACCCCGAAAGAGGGATCCGAAAAATCGAATTCTAGAAATAGAACTAGAACTCGAAACGCAGAAACATAGAACTAGAAGTAGAGAATAAAAAGAAAAAAGCCCGAGATGGACGCCATTATGTCGGTCCCAGTCGAGCTTTTTCACTCATCCATGCATGATTGACAGGCTCATCTTTCCTGTTTAGAAAACGACATAGAAAATTAGCTTTGCTAAATAGGACTAACACAACAACTTCATACCTGTGTTTTTTTAACCACACAACACGAAATAACCAACGAAATAACACATCTCACTGAAACACCATCACTCAATGATATTCCCTAACAACAAGAAACCAACAAACTCGTTCAGTTCCCCTTCACCAAATAAAATCGATATTTCTGGCTCCACCTTGCTACACTCTCTCTGACGTTCAGTTCTTCTCTCTGGCAGTTGACGGGCTCGAGTTGACGGTCCCGTCACTCGGTCTCGCTACAATGCCTTAAACTATAGAACCTGCGGAGGGTATCATTCCAAAGGAACGCCATCTTGGTACACCTTTCTATTCGTAAATTCGTTCTGGATAAATACGGAAAAGCGCACGCTACACCACCCCTCCAACCAAAATAAAAAAATGGGATAACATACCATTTTTTTGCTCATCAAGAACACAAGAAAAACTTCCTCTAGACTTTCCGTTTACTTCTATGTACAGGGTGGGCCAATAATCGAGGTAAGCGGCTGTATCTCAGAAACTAATGATCGTAGAGAGTTGCGTTAAAAATTTTTATAGGTTAAGTGGGCAAGGGAAAATGCTGGAAATTATTTTCAAGTTTCCAAGATGGCTGCCAGAGGGCGTTTGCACCATCTTGAATTACATAAAGTTACGTTTCTTGTGATTTTCCCCAACGAATGTAACAAAAAAGTATTTGCGTTTTAATGTTATCTTAAAGTCTAACATTTTTTATAGAAACAATTTTTCTCTATCTTTCGAAATAAAGTGGTGGGGGGTATTTGAATGTTGTTTTAAACAAATGCCTGTAACTTCGAAACGGCTTCAATGATTTGGATAAATTTGGTATCATTGGAAAGAGCATTTCTTGGGCTTTTAGGTTTCTTGTGACAATGACAGTTGTGACCTACACGGCCGCCGATAGAGGGCGTTATCCGACATTATAACCAAAATATTGGATTTTCTCAAAAAATTTAAATGCGATGATATGACTTTTTTTAGACTAAAAAATAGACAAATGATCAACCAATAAGCTTGCGCAAACCGCATCTTAATATCTTTTTCCTAAATCAAATTATTTAAAAAATACCAAACCAAGAAAATTCATATATCCCCATTTAAAAATGCATCGGTCGCTTTCGATAAGAAGGCAATTAGTAGGCCATGGAAATAAAAGACAAACTCCTAACTTAAATATTGGCAAGTAACGTCAAACTTCTGTCACACACGCAGCCCACTATTATTGTCGATTGCATATAATTTGAGTACTTTCTAATCAAAATGCTTCTCACAAAATTAAATAATGAAGCCGTCGACATGATTGCGATTTATTTCGAGTGTTTTCAAAATGTAGCTATAGCTGCAAGACAGTACGCGGCACGGTATCCAGATCGCCTTCATTACGGGAGAAGAATGTTTCCGCGCTTGGTACAGCGATTACGCGATACTGGAAGTTTTCGTTGTGCTAAACGTTGCAGGCGTCGCAATGGAAGGACCGAAGAAAATATTATCAATGTCTTGGCTTACATAGAATTTTATAGACATGTAGAAACTAGAACATTGTCTCTAGACTTAGGAATTTGTTGCACGGACAACTGTTAGAAATATTTTGAAAGATTATATATCTTATTCCAAGTATCTTAGCACATACCCTCAAATACAAATTCAGTGTTATTCTGGTTTTATTATTTTTTACTACTGATTATGTTGTTTTCTACTTTTATATTACATCCTTACCACATAGTCTTGCACCAGGCGCTAAATAAACAAGATTTCGATAATAGATTAAATTATTGTCATAATGGATGCTAGGCATACTTGAGGAAAACGGAAATTTCTTAAAGGAAATTCTCTGGACCGACGAGGCTACCTTTAATAGTGATGGTAGAGTAAACCTTCATAATATGCATTATTGGTCCGCTGAAAATCAACGTTGGTTAAGAGAGAGAAGTGCAGCAGCAGGGACGCTGGAGCCTAAATGTGTGGTGCGGTATCATTGGGGACAGAATTATTGAACCTTACTTTTTTGATCAAGCTTTAACTGGTAACCGCCTCTTAGAGTTTTTGATCAACGACTTGCCAATTTTGTTGGAAGATGTGCCACTCGAAACTAGGAGAACTATATGCTTTTGCAATTAGATGGTTGTCCGGCACATTATTCAATTAATGTCCGAAACCATATTTACTGGATCTTTCGAGAACGCTGGATAGGAAGGGGAAGCCGATTTCCTTGTCCGGCAAAATCTCCCGACTTGACATGTCTTGATTTTTACTTCTGGGGACGCTTTTTTTTTTCAAACTCCACCAACAACACGAATGGATATGGAAAACAGAATTCGAAACTCAATTCCTCAACTATCAGCGGCAGAAATCGAGGCTGCGGTTCTGTTGACTCGAGAAAGACTGGAACAATGTGTGGAATATGACGGAAGGCAATTTGAACACAGAAGGCATTAATCTTTTTTCAAAATGGGTCCTTTTCAGGACCACAACTTTATTTAAAAGGAAAATCGTTACGAAAACGCGTGAGGAGTTTGGCTTTTGTTTCCATGGCCTACTAATTGCCTTCTTATCGAAAGCGACCGATGCATTTTTAAATGGGGATATATGAATTTTCTTGGTTTGGTATTTTTTAAATAATTTGATTTAGGAAAAAGATATTAAGATGTGGTTTGCGCAAGCTTATTGGTTGATCATTTGTCTATTTTTTAGTCTAAAGAAAGTCATATCATCGCATTTAAATTTTTTGAGAAAATCCAATATTTTGGTTATAATGTCGGATAACGCCCTCTATCGGCGGCCGTGTAGGTCACAACTGTCATTGTCACAAGAAACCTAAAAGCCCAAGAAATGCTCTTTCCAATGATACCAAATTTATCCAAATCATTGAACCGTTTCGAAGTTACAGGCATTTGTTTAAAACAACATTCAAATACCCCCCACCACTTTATTTCGAAAGATAGAGAAAAATTGTTTCTATAAAAAATGTTAGACTTTAAGATAACATTAAAACGCAAATACTTTTTTGTTACATTCGTTGGGGAAAATCACAAGAAACGTAACTTTATGTAATTCAAGATGGTGCAAACGCCCTCTGGCAGCCATCTTGGAAACTTGAAAATAATTTCCAGCATTTTCCCTTGCCCACTTAACCTATAAAATTTTTTACCGTAACTCTCTACGATCATTAGTTTCTGAGATACAGCCGCTTACCTCGCTTATTGGCCCACCCTGTACATATGTACAACGCTCTTCCTAAAGAACAAAAATGGTCTCATTGACCGAACCAACAGACTAATTATAAATGTTCTTCCTAAAGAAACAAAATGGTCTCACTGACCGTACCAACAGACTAATTATAAATGTTCTTCCTAAAGAAACAAAATGGTCTCACTGACCGTACCAACAGACTAATCATAATTGTTCTTCCTAAAGAAACAAAATGGTCTCACTGACCGTACCAACAGACTAATTATAAATGTTCTTCCTAAAGAAACAAAATGGTCTCATTGACCGTACCAAGAGACTAATTATAAATGTTCTTCCTAAAGAAACAAAATGGTCTCACTGACCGTACCAACAGACTAATTATA
The DNA here is from genome assembly GCA_910589415.1 of Malachius bipustulatus. NCBI lineage: Eukaryota > Metazoa > Arthropoda > Insecta > Coleoptera > Melyridae > Malachius > Malachius bipustulatus. Next base: position 12,928,357 of record OU342630.1, read on the forward strand.
AATGTTCTTCCTAAAGAAACAAAATGGTCTCATTGACCGTACCAAGAGACTAATTATAAATGTTCTTCCTAAAGAAACAAAATGGTCTCACTGACCGTACCAACAGACTAATTATAAATGTTCTTCATAAAGAGACAAAATGGTCTCATTGACCGTACCAAGAGACTAATTATAAATGTTCTTCCTAAAGAAACAAAATGGTCTCACTGACCGTACCAACAGACTAATTATAAATGTTCTTCCTAAAGAAACAAAATGGTCTCACTGACCGTACCAACAGACTAATTATAAATGTTCTTCCTAAAGAAACAAAATGGTCTCACTGACCGTACCAACAGACTAATCATAATTGTTCTTCCTAAAGAAACAAAATGGTCTCACTGACCGTACCAACAGACTAATTATAAATGTTCTTCCTAAAGAAACAAAATGGTCTCACTGACCGTACCAACAGACTAATTATAAATGTTCTTCATAAAGAAACAAAATGGTCTCACTGACCGTACCAACAGACTAATCATAATTGTTCTTCCTAAAGAAACAAAATGGTCTCACTGACCGTACCAACAGACTAATTATAAATGTTCTTCCTAAAGAAACAAAATGGTCTCATTGACCGTACCAAGAGACTAATTATAAATGTTCTTCCTAAAGAAACAAAATGGTCTCACTGACCGTACCAACAGACTAATTATAAATGTTCTTCCTAAAGAAACAAAATGGTCTCACTGACCGTACCAACAGACTAATTATAAATGTTCTTCATAAAGAAACAAAATGGTCTCACTGACCGTACCAACAGACTAATTTTAAATGTTCTTCCTAAAGAAACAAAATGGTCTCACTGACCGTACCAACAGACTAATAATAAATGTTCTTCCTAAAGAAACAAAATGGTCTCACTGACCGTACCGACAGACTAATATCAAACATTCCGACCCCTTCACCTGCGAATATTGAAATGAAAATACGGGAAGACACTTATTTCAATACCCGAAGGCACCGGAATCAGAAACCAAAACAAAACAATACTTGGAGCCTTTGCCCAAGACTAAACTTCAAAAGATATGAAAGATGAAAACGACCTTGGCCCATCTTGGGGCGAACACAAGATCAAGACTCATCGATAAACAGACTCACACTCAAAATGTCATAATCAATGATCACAATCATTAATTTTGAAAATACCAATACCAAATATCAAATAGTTAAGTGAATCGATAATTAGTCCTAACTAAAACTCAAAATAAAATTTCGAAAAACTAATCGTTAGTCAAAATCACCCTAAAATGTAGATAGATCCTTTTAGAAATCTTAACTTGAACTACCTGAACTACTGAAGACAAAACTTTACTCAAAACTTACAAATAGTTACTCAAAACTACCTGACGATACTCAAAACTGTCTGGTAAATATTAGTGAAGACTACTGTGATAGACTCAATAGACACAACATAACTAAGACTTATTTATAAAGAAAAGACATCAGCTCAAGACTAAAATTCGTTTAGTTGATTTCCTAAACTGACACTAATCTTCCAAAAATTTTCTCCTTACTCAAAAAGATAGAAAACTGCTCTTGGTAATCCAACAAATTTATACTGAATATCAGAATTACCAGAATTCAGAATTCCTGAAATTCTTTAATTAACTTTGACATGTGATTTAGGGTAGCTAATCCTAAACACAGTCTACCTCACATAGATCTGAAAATTTTTCCTACAAACGTACCAACAAGGTAGGATTTTCATCTCTAAGGATCTCACACAGACCTCCAGGACTTACACCAATGGGCTGCCTATTGGCTCCGGGAAACAAAAGATACCTAACACAGACTTGGAGAACTTCCACACGGCATTGAACTCCAAAGTTCTGCGACCTAAAATCTCTATCACATCTAAACTAAATTTACTCAGGACATTAGACAAAAGTTAAGATATTACTAACTAACAACAACGATTTCTAAAATGATCCTTACTAAAACAAAATTACTAATCATCGATACTTACAAAGGGCTTAAGATCTTGAATGTGGAATTCACCCAAATTCTTCCCTGACTCATTACTCAACTCAACAACTAAACCACTCCCTTTAACTTTTGTTACGAGAGCAGGTACATACTTAGGGGCTAGTTTCTTAGCGAAACCAGTCACCTTATCAGAAAGCACAAAATTTTTTTTCCAGACCTTGTCACCTATTTGATAACGAATGTCTCTTCGTCTCAGATTGTACCTGGAAGAATTTTTGTCATACGCTTTCTGAACTCGAGCCTGAATTTGTGGGTACAATTTCGGAACTTTTGAAATTTCCGATTGCCACTTTAACTTATCCGAAATCTGAACTGGATCATACGAATTCAAACCTACATCACCATAATACTGGGACATTTCTACCAAAGATAAGAAAAGCAGGAGTAAAACCAGTGGCTTCATGCTCTGCTGTCCGAATAGCCTGTGCAATTTCATGCAAATGTTCATCCCAAGTTCTGTGGTCCTGCTTAACATAGGAGCTAATTGCAGAACCTAACACTTTATTTACTCTCTCAGTAGGGTTAACTTGGGGATGATAACGTGCATTATACCAAACTCGCTGTACATGATACTTTTTCATAAGTGCCTTAAATTCCTTAGAGGTAAATTGCACACCGTTATCACAAACCACAATCTGAGGTACCCCGTATATCAAGAATACCTGGTTCTCTAAAAACTTGGCAACTTTCGAAGCGGTAGCTTTCGAAAGGGGCTGGACTAAAACGAATCTTGAAAAAGCATCTGTGACAACCAACAATTGCGTATTTCCTGACTTGGACCGTGGAAATGGTCCCATCAAATCTAAAGAAATCATCTGAAACGGAAAATCGACAGATCTCTTCTTACCATAAGCTCCGGCAGGAAGTTTATTGGTAGACTTGTGTGCTCCACACGTAGTACAAGATGACACATACCTCCTAACCGTCTCTCTAATACCAGGCCAATAATACCTCTCTAGAATTCGTGCCAAGGTCTTATGCACTCCCAAATGAGCTGCTGTAGGACTATCATGACATTGCTCCAGAATTTCCTTTCGATTTTCAGTAGGAACTACCAACTTCCAGTTTGACTGGTTCGTTTCAATGTCATGATTATTCTTAATGTGCTTATAAATAGCACTACCTTGCACGAGAAAATTTGGATACTTCTGTGGATCACATTGTATCTTCTTATTGATCATATCAGCATACCATTGGTCAGGAATTAAATTCTGAACTTCTACTAAAGCAATCTGTCTCGAAAGCAAATCCGGTACTACCATATCCTTTCCTGGACGATGAACTATCTTGAACTTAAAACAACTAAGCCTAACTGTCCAACGGGCGATACGACCCATGGGATCTTTAATTCTGTACAGCCACTGTAAACTGGCATGATCAGTTACTACAGTGAATTCTGCGCCCTCAACATAACCTCTAAATTTCTCAATACCAAAGATAACTGCCAAACATTCTTTCTCCGTCGCCATGTACTTGGTTTCGGCCTTAGAAAGTTTTCTGGACGTATAAGCGATAGGATGTTCAAACCCGTCTCGAAGCTGGTATAATACTGCCCCAATGCCGACGTCACTTGCGTCCGTCTGGATAAAGAATGGCTTATCGAAATCCGGGCTAACAAGAATAGGATTAGAGATCAGTCTCTCCTTCAAATTACATAAGGCTGACTCGGCTGCTTCAGTCCAAACAATGGGGGCATTCTTTATTCGACCTTTAATGATCGAGGTGATTGGCTCAGAAATGGTTGAAAAGTCTTTAATAAACTTTCTATACCATTGCAACACTCCCATTATCCTTCGAACCTCTGTAGTGTTTCGCGGAGATGGCATTTCTTCGATAGCCTTGACCTTATCTGGGTCAGTTCTTAGCCCATTCCTATCTACTATGTAACCCAAAAAAGTTAGAGAATCTCTACAAAATTGACATTTCGGAATATTCACCTTCAGACCAGCAGAAAACAAAATCTCAAAAACTTCATTCAACAACCTGACATGTTCATCAAAATCCTCAGAAACACAAACGATATCATCGAGATACACAAAAACTTTATCTTCAAATTTTGGATCCATAAATAATCTGTCCATCAACCGTTGTTGTGTCTGCGCGGCATTGCATAGACCGAACGGCATAACTACAAATTGAAAAAGACCTCTCCCTTGAACTTGGAAAGCTGTCTTTTGCTTCGATGTTTCTTCTAAAGGAATATTCCAGAAAGCCTTAGTAATATCAATGGAAGAAAGATATTTCTTACCACCTACCTTATTCAAAATATAATAATAATAATAATAATAAACACCTTTATTTATCACCATCATACATCCATATACCAATTTAACAATTCACCTAGACACTAATCCTGACAGTGACAAATTGGGGCGAAGTTCAACTTGAGGATCACATTATCCTCAGCTGCTCTCCCACTTAACCCCCTGATAACAAACATTGCTAAACTTTTACGAGCTGACAAAATATATATAATATTACAATAAAATAACATGTGAACGCGGCCATCCAAAGTACACATAATAATCATCACCTATTCCTGACAATCAATGACAATCAGAGCCACACTATCCCGCGCGCAGACACCAAGGACAATCCATGGTCGTATCAACGATTCAGACTGCCAGGAAGGAGGTTCAGCAACGCTCTGTTAATTATTAAATTCAGTAAATAACTAAAAAGCCCATAAGAATCGCAAAGCTCACCCAACCCCACCAACCACACAGGTATCCGTCATGCACTACAGGGGGAACACCACAAGTCGACCGATCAGGATGACAGTCCTTTCAATGATTTAAATATGCTGTGATTCTAAATAATAGTCATGTACTGATCTTTTAAATTGTTTTATATTTAATTTTTTAATGCATTCAGGTAGCGCATTATATATCCTGTAGACATTAAATGTAAAAGATCGCTCGAACATAGCAAGTCGGTATCTTGGAAGAGATACTGCATCTCTTCTGCGGATATTAATATTATGAACATCAGTCCTGTATCTAATTCTATTGTATAAGTACCCCGGCAGTCGAGTGGTTACTATTGTATGATAGAAGCATGCTTGATGATACCTGAATCTGTTTTTCATATTAAGCCATCCAGCATCATTCAACTTGTGTGAAATGTGCTGATATTTCCTTATACCATATGAATACCGCAAACAAGCATTCTGAACTTTTTGAATTTTATACATTGTTTCCGAATCAAGGCAGGGAGAAAAAACAGGTGAACAGAATGTGAATTGGGACAGTACCAAAGTTTCGCAAAGCTGTAATTTCAATTTAAGAGGTATGTACGATCTATGAGGATACAATAACCGTAAACTTGAATAGGCCCTGCGGAGACAACTGTCAACATGCTGCCTATACCTAAAAGAGTTATCCATGACCAATCCTAGATTCCGAGCGCTTAAACTAACAGTCAATTCTGAGTCGTCAATCACAAGCCGAACGTCACGACGAACTCTTTCACAGAAAACCTTGCTACCTAAGAGGAGTACTGTCGATTTTCCAGGATTTAACTTCAGATTATGCTCTTTTGAAAACTGTAAAATACCCTTTAAGTCAGAGTTGAGCTGATTTAGAGCATCATTAATTTGTGCTGGATAAAAAGAAATGTACAGTTGTGTATCATCGGCGTACATATGCAACTTACTATTTTTGACAACATTGCCCATGCCAGAAGTGTATACTGTGGATAACAGTGGACCTAAAATTGAGCCTTGTGGAACTCCACTATTGAGATGACGTGGCATAGATGTACTTCCACCTATTCTCACTTGTTGCGTGCGGCCACGCAGGTAACTATTAACCATACCACATGCATCCTCCCCCAATCCAATATGACGAAGTATATCACCCATTATGTTATGATCAATAGTGTCAAATGCCCTGGAAAAGTCTAGCAAAACAAGAACAGTAATCTTGCCCTCATCCATAGCGCTGAGTATATCATCATTCACCTTTGCCAGAGCTGTAAGACACCTATGACCAGGTCTGAATCCAGACTGAACATTCGGAAGCAATTTATTGTCATCTACGTATTTTCTCAATTGACTGTACATCACCTTCTCCAGGACCTTCGACAAAACGGGAAGTATACTGATCGGTCTTAGGTGAGACCACTCTGTCGGTTCAGGAATCTTAGGCAAAGGTAATACCAGAGCCTGCTTCCATGCTGCAGGAAACGTATGTAATAATAAGCAGGAATTTACTATATTTGTAATATGATCAAGAATGATTGAATTGCATGTCCTGAGCATTCGAATACTGATCTCATCACATCCTACAGAATTAGATTTGATATCACTGAGCATCCTTAAGACAGTTTCACTATCTGTTAATACAAACGAGAAGAGTTCCCGATCGTTAACCCTGCACCCTCTGTACAACCCTTTATCATATTCGCTGCCCCCATCAGATGACTCGCCTGGTATACCACTGAGAAAGTGTTCATTTACCCGCTCAACATTGCTTAAGTGCTCAGGAACTCCCACCCGTGTACCAGATCCGATGCCAAGATATCTCAATTCTCTGTAAATGAGCCGCGGCTGCCTGCTGCCCAATTTATACGTGAAATATGCTTTTTTTTCGTTGCGAATGCTTATATTAGTATAATTGCGTAGTTCCTTGTAAGTTGCCCAATCACTAGGTGACTGAGTGCGCCTATATTTCAATTTAGCTTTATCGCGCATCGAGATTAGCAGTTTAGCATTGTCAGTTACCCACGGTGTCGGCATCCTATCAACCTTAATTTCCTTAATGGGCATGTGTCTGTCATATAATTGGGTTAGGGTGTTGTTAAAGATCGTGATTTTGTCATCTATACCATCTGTATAAAAAATACTGTCTAAATTTGAGTTTAATAAATCTTGAGACAACGAGTCTACAGAAGAGTGTTTGAAATCTCTAATCCTAAGAAATTTTGATTGACTTCTAGGTCTTCCAACATTCAAGACCACATACACAATATCATGATCCGTGATATCAGAATCGATCACCCCCGATTCACACACCAGATTTTCATGAAAAACAATAATGTGATCCAGTAATGCATCCCCACGGGTCGGTTCCCGTATGAGCTGAGTCAAGCCCACTGCCTTCAAGAATCTATCATACTTTATTGCCATGGGATCCTGTTGCTTTAACAGATCTATGTTTACATCCCCCAACATGAAAACATTATCAGTATTTATGCAATGTATTAAAAAGAAGTCCTCTAAGTCATCGATAAACTCTAAACAGCCATATGCATGATTGCGATAAGTGACACCTAACACAACTTTCACACCATTAACACTCAAAGACAGGCACAACAACTCCTTACAACTAGGGCTGGGTAATACTTCACATATTAAATCAGTACGAACATAAAATGCCAAACCTCCTCCACGCCGGTCAAAATCCTTTCTAATAAGCTTGTAATTCTGAATACTCAATACATCTCTATCTTCGGTTTTAGTAGAAAACAACCATGTCTCACTTAATGCCATTATATCTATGTCATTTGAGAATATGACCTCCCTTACTTGTTGCACATGTGGTACTAGAGATCTCACGTTAAGATGAGCAACTTTTAACTTCCGCATAATTCAACAATTTATTAAGAGTAACAATGACAGATGTACAACACACAGGCACCTATACACCATCCGTGGCCCCCACACGCGAGACAGCAAAGCTCACACATAATGTGTCAGAATTTATACAAATTATACAGAATCACATAGAATAACAGAAGATGATCAATAACAGTAGAGGAACCTTAATTTTTATACAGTGAGATTTAGTCAGCTCCGTCGCAGCCAAAGCAAAGTCAGGTACAAAATCAACTTACAGATGTCTACAGTGCCTACCACTAGGAAATACAAAAAAAAAAACACAAATATCAAAAAGCAAAAACAGAAATTATGCCTCAAAAATCAAAGTAAGACACCCCCCCACGTGTTCCGCGTACAATCCCACCTTGAAAATACACTAGTAATCAACAATAATCAATAACGAATTAAATATCACTGCACTTACAAATTCATCGCGACTGTGAGATCATTACGATCTCCCCTGTATATCATCCAGTCCTTCGATTTCAACCTTGACTTGTCCCCTCTTTGTGTATACACGGCCATCCATTGTCCACACCTTCCTTGGTCCCAGTTTCTTTCTAGCTTCCTTGAATAAGTTGTGCTTACACTGGGTCAGGTCCTCTGCTATAACTATTTTGCTACCCTTCAACATATTTCTCTTCTTCATCAGAATTTCCCTGCACTTTAGCTTAGAGAATTTTACAAACACGGGAGGTGGTTGTTTCTCATATTTAGCAGCCACGCCAACCCTATAACATTGATCAAAATCTTCTCTCCTCACCTGTATATCCATTTTAGATTTGAAAACATCTATTAACTTTTCTTCCAATCTCTCACCCTGGACATACTCAATACCGAATATACGTACATTATAATTACGTAACCGTTGATCCAGTCTCTGATATTATCAATCAATGGCAAGGGATAAGAATCCTTAACCGTTACCTGATTCAAACCTCTACCATCAAAACATAACCTATATGTACCTGGTTCTGATTTTGGAACCATTAAAATTGGGGATGCCCATGCGGACATACTTTTCTCAATTACCCCAGACTCTAACATAGCATCGATCTCCTTATGCAAAATTTTATTAAGCATCGGCGATAATGGATATTGCCTTTGCTTAACTGGTCTAGCCTCACCAGTGTCAATAAAATGAGAGATGATATTTGTTCTCCCTGGTGCTGTTGACGACAAAGTCTCAAATTTAGTAATAACTTCAGACAACACCTTGCTCTGATCAGATGAAAGTTCGGCTAGAAAAGTGTTAGAATCTGCCTTGGAAGAAGTTGATGCCTCAATTTGTCCTACCTGATAAGACCTGTTCTTAAAATTTAAATTGATGTTCGACAATCTACAAAAATCTGCACCCAAAATAATGGAATGCGAAATAGAAGGTACTACCGCAAATCTCAAATCGATAACCTTATTCTCAAAACTTACTGTAAATGTAACAAAACCTTGTGTAACCTTGGGTAACTCCTGTGAGCTACCGTCTGCAATAGTCACATTTGTGCCATCTAAATCTTTGACAAAAGTGTCATTACCTTCCCATAAAATTTCCACATTGGAACCCAAAATCGATAAATTTGCACCAGTATCCAATAAACCCAAATATTGTCTATCTTCAATAACTATAGGTATATAAGGCCTATTATCATGTAACTTCTTCTTAAACATCGGACAAACATCAGTATCACCCCTATCCAAATCTACACTCATCAACTTATTATTACAGTGGTCAGGTTCATTACCTATCACTGCTTCATCAATAACTTCAACTACTTCGGAATTTTTGGGACTGCGCCTGTCTCCATAGTAGGCTGCTTTCGGGAGTTTGGAACGGTTGCCCTCGCCGCTCGCCCCCTAAATCGTTTTTTGAAACTGTGGTAGAATTTGCATTCTCACCACACCTAGGACAGGATCGTTTAGAAACGTCCTTTAGACCACAACCAAAACAGAAAAACTTTCTGGGCTGAGTACATTCCATAAACGAATGACCAGCACCATCACAATTCCAACACACCCATCGAGATTTAGATGACAAAAAATCTTCTTTAGGAGTTTTCGACTCCTTTTTCTTGGGTTACTCTGTTACTTCAATCACCTGTTCAGGTTTACGGTAAACCTTTTTGTTTATTGTCCAACTATTTGGTGTCGAATTAACAGCTATCTGCCTACAAAAGTATTCTAACTGTTCAAATGACTCTATCTGCAAAAGACATAATTTACTATTCAAATCTGGAGATAAATTTCTCCTTACGATCTTAATTTGCTCTGCGGTGGACAATGGTACCAAAAGATGAGAAAATTTCATCCTAATCCTAGCCAAAAATGTAACCACACTTTCCCCACTAGTCTGCCTAAATGATCTGATTTCGGCTAATAAATCTTCATCATAGTTCGGAGGGATAAACGTTGACCTCAAACGCCATTCTAATTCGTCCCACGTCCTAACCTGATACTTAATATTCCTAAACCAGGAAAGTGCTGGTTCTTTAAAAAGATCCACTGCGCAACTAAACACCTCATCTAAGGGAACTCCTCGAGCCTCGCTCAATTCCTTGACACGTTCTAAAAATTTCACGACCTCGCAACCCTGTTCTTTCCCAGAAAATGTCAAGTTCCACTTATGGACGGGAGTAGATACCTTATTCCTAACGCTAACCTGATTTACCCTTAAATTCTGCGGAATATTTGAATAATCTGGTACTGAAAAAGGATTCGGACTACATAAGTTATCCCTAGGCAGCTTATCATTATAACTACCTGGCTCGGAAACTGTCAAAAAACTAAAATCTCCAATAAAATCGTCCCTAAAAGGGTTCGTTGCTGAAAGCAATTGTGAACTAGTACTTGTATTGGTTGAAATTGTCTCTACGATAGGGCTGCTGTCTACAGTCCACCAAGAATCGACCGGACTAGAGCTTCCAGCTGGCAACAATGGCAATGAAGTGTTAACCTCAGAAAACTTCTTACTCAAAATCTCAAAATCGTGACGTATTTGATCTTTAGAAACGACCTCACTAGCACTACAGTCATTTAATCGCCCTATTCTCAGCTTCAAATGAACTATCCTAGACAATAATCTACTATATAATAGAGAATTTTCTTCAATCGATTTAATTTTCCCTAACGACACTTCTATGTTATTAAGAGTTTGCCTACATGCCTCTAAATCTTCATCAAAATCTAACGGTGAAACTGTTGGTACTACTACTTCTGATCTTATCAACCTACTTAATTGGGTCCTACGCATGTTATTGTCCCATAAGGGCTCCTCGTTTCTCAACAAGATCTCATACTTAATCTCCTCAACTCTCAAATGAGCTACTTCCAAAGCTAGTCCCTAACTCTGAACTCATCTTGACTAATATAAAGATACACAAATACCAAAATTACAAAAATACTCAAATAGAGAAACTTCAATTTGGAACGCACAATGTATAGGTACCTTATCAATTATTAGTATTGCTCAAAATTGCAAAAATATTAGAAGTATTATTTACCGTTGTTAATTAACCTTACTTATTATCACCAAATGTCGTTACTATAGATACACACTATCATAAAAATCCAAAACGTCAATTAGCATAACCACATAAGTACACATAATCATAAAAAAATTTCTCTCACAATACAACATCACTTAAAAACAAACTCCGTGCTGGACACCGGCACCATTTGCAACCGTTCCTTCGCTCGATCTCAAAAAATGTTTAACTAACCAGGCCAAAGAAAAAGAAAACTAAAAAAAAAAATGAGCGAAAGGAAGGTACCTTTCCCTCTGACCCCGTTTGGATACTTTCAAATTTGTTTGAACCCAAACAGGACAGAGGGTGTAAAAATAAAAATAAAAAAAATATGAATGAAATTACACTACAAATTCGTTAACATGATCGTCTAAATATAAAAAAATATAAGATTCAAAATTTAAATAACTGACCTGCCCTACGTTGTGTCTTTTTAAATTCAGGCCACACAGATACTAAATAAAACTCACATAAAAAAAAAAACAATTTATTGGACTTCTCCAACTAACAACATGAAATTTCCCAGCAATTGATGTATCGTATTGTGAGAGAAATAACTAAAAACTAGGATTCTTCCTTTATCCACTACATTAGAACACTCTCATAAAGAATAATAATTATTTAAAATTAAAAAAAAAATCTTGATCTCATTATGATTAACACATTATCCTCATTAGGTACCTGACAAACTTTATATTTTAATCCTAATTAAATTGGCCAATTATCTCTCTTTTACAAAGAAAATTTAACTTTAGCTTAAGATTAAATACTAAATTGAACAATATTCCACCCACTAATCACACCTAAAAATATCAGATAATTATCTTCCAATTATTAAAATAACAAAGCTCTCATCTTGATGAAATCAGCAACGCAATTTGGTGAATCTTCCTTCCCCCATTATTTGGAGATGAAATCCCATATAAAAAAAAGTAATCCAAAAATGTACCTTAACACTCCAAATCATCTCCTGATGGAAATTAAATACAACGGAGTCCAAAAATGAGATACACGGTGACGCCTGCTCCTTCTCTAACTGACTACGTCAGACCATCCGTCCGGCTTTGTCTGGAGAGCCGCCATTACTTCCAAAAAGAAATATGTTCTTCTATCAAGTGCTCGAAGATGGGATATTTCTCAACAGAGACCACCACCAGAACATTTTGGAAATAAAATGAACGACTAACATTAGGTCTTATTAGAGATCCACCCCGAAAGAGGGATCCGAAAAATCGAATTCTAGAAATAGAACTAGAACTCGAAACGTAGAAACATAGAACTAGAAGTAGAGAATAAAAAGAAAAAAGCCCGAGATGGACGCCATTATGTCGGTCCCAGTCGAGCTTTTTCACTCATCCATGCATGATTGACAGGCTCATCTTTCCTGTTTAGAAAACGACATAGAAAATTAGCTTTGCTAAATAGGACTAACACAACAACTTCATACCTGTGTTTTTTTAACCACACAACACGAAATAACCAACGAAATAACACATCTCACTGAAACACCATCACTCAATGATATTCCCTAACAACAAGAAACCAACAAACTCGTTCAGTTCCCCTTCACCAAATAAAATCGATATTCCTGGCTCCACCTTGCTACACTCTCTCTGACGTTCAGTTCTTCTCTCTGGCAGTTGACGGGCTCGAGTTGACGGTCCCGTCACTCGGTCTCGCTACAATGCCTTAAACTATAGAACCTGCGGAGGGTATCATTCCAAAGGAACGCCATCTTGGTACACCTTCCTATTCGTAAATTCGTTCTGGATAAATACGGAAAAGCGCACGCTACACTACATTTTTCTACGTGTTTTTATGTAATAAGTTTGATGATGTAGACCCTAAACAGTAAAATACACAAGCTTATCCGAAGTTTTCGAAATACTAATTTCAATTAAAGCACTCATTCATATTTGTGTTAATCTTATTATTGTTATCCTCGATATACAAAATGTACAAACAAATAACAAAATGAAATCTCTCTATTTGTTGCAAACTCCATTATGCAATTGAAATTAATGTAGTTACCTAATAATAATAATATGACCTGCTTATAATAATGGTATAGTTGGACCAGAGATATAACGAAACGACTTCTGTCATTTTATCAATTTTTGGATTATTGAAATATTGTTGAAGTCATAAAATATGACAGTTTAACAATTAGATCATTTCGTTATATTATCTCTTGGACGACTATACATAAATAACTATTAAATACTGAGTTAGTTTTCCCATTAGCTCGCTTATTTTGTCGCCTTAGGGTGCAACACTACATTAAACTGAATTATAACAATAAAATATGTAAGTATGACTTCACTGATTGACAAGTAAGTTTTTTTGTTGATCTCAAAAAAGCCAGCAGCTGTGAATTTTGGTTTGCAGTTTTTTGCGTTACTGGCCAGTCTTAGCAACTCCTTACGAACTGTCGAGTCGATAGGGAAATTTCTCTCAAGTCTGTAACACACCCTGATGAATTCTTCACCCTCTTCCGTGGCCTGATCACAATAGAGCGTTGTAGCAGTACTCTTGATCTAAAAACAATAGCAGTTGTAAATATTTAATCAATTAGATGAAATCATGGTGTAAGATACAGGGTGTATTGTAACGTCCGCATAATATTAGCACCACGCGATTCTACATCAAAAACAGAACAGAAAAGTCCTCAACAGTTTTTTCTTGATGTACACAGATTTTAAGATATTATAACGAACACCGCTCTGGAGAAATTCTAGTAATTGCTTCTTTAACCTTTAACATTCTAGTCCACGAATTTGCTTGTTTGTTTACATTCTTTTTTTATACTGAGTTATAGCGAATTCGAGTTACTGCACTTTTCTGCTCCGGGTGCGCACCGAGACGGAATTTCGTGTTCGATTTGTAGGACTCTGTTCCAGTGCTTTTCGTAATCGTATTCGAGTTAAACAGAACTCTAGCGGTGCATATCGTAATTGTGTTCGAGTTACACTTGCTCTCTGGCAGTGCATAGGAAAATATGTTCGAGTCGTATAGCGAAACTGCTCCGGAGCAAAATAAACTGCACCGTCAAATTTGACGGTGCAACGGTGCACTCCCATAAATTTAGAGGTTAGAAATAGCGGGAAAATTAACTACTGCTGATTCCTAGTAATTCTTTACACCAAAAATTTGTGGATAAGTACATTATTTACGTATTGTATGAAGTACAACTTATTACAATAATTAAAAGGGATAACGCCTTGTAGTTCCACGACTCTGTTATAATAAGAATAACATCATAACAACAAACAACCGTGATAGGTATAGGATAGGGATAGGTATTTTTTTTAGTAGAAGTCTATACGAAAATGCAGACTGGAGGGAGAGTGGATTTCACACTGCACTGCACCGGTGCATGGCGCTCTGGCTCTGGCTCTGGTTCTGGTCTAACCTGACACAGTTCGGTTCCATACAGAGTAGAAATGCGAAAGTTCTGCTCCGGACTGGAGCAGAATTCTGGGCAGAACAGATTCAGAGACAGGTCGATCTCGCTCCGAGCAAGTGCAGCCAACTCGAATTCGCTATTAGTCAATGACATGTTCGCGACAGTTCCAGTCACATGTCATGTGACACATCGACAGACAGACGTTAGTTCTATGGATTTCTGGAGCGGGCTCGCCGAACAATCTGACATTTCCAGAATCCATGAATCGGCAGCTGGTGCGCCGGTGCGACGTTCGAGAATGTACCTGCTAGAACGGAGTAGAACGTGACTACTGATATGTCGGGGGACTATATAAGGACAGCCTGCGGTTGCGTGGAAAGTAGAAGTAGTAGTATCCTGAACGTGAAACAGTGAAGACTGAAGTATAGACAGAGCAGAAGTGAAGTGTGAAGTAAGGGAGCCAGTAGTGACAGATAGCGGATATAAAGAATAGACAAGTGCAAGTAGTAGTGTAGTCAGCTGTTTGTGTTTTGATTATTTAGAATAATTATTAGAGGTTATAAGTACTTGTGGTGTTAAACAATAAAGGAATTTACAGACTTTGGTGGTGATTTATTTATTGTGAGACTCGTAACAACTGGTGTCAGAAGCGGGATACGGATTCCAGCAAGAAGATTAATTAGTTAATGGGTAAATTAAGAAGTGGAAAAGAAACAGAAGACAACAAAATGTCTGAGAAAATGTTGGCGGATATGATGTTACTGCTCAAAAACGGCCAGGAAGAGCAGAAAAACATCATGAAGAAACTTGAAGACGGCCAAGAGCAGCAAAAGCTGTTGATGCAGCAACAGAAAGAGAGTGAAGAGAAGTTGTTAAAAGTTATTCAAGAACAAAAGGACGATTATGTGGGCGAACTGAATAAAGTAAAGCAAGAAGTTCGTGATGAAGTCAACAGGGTTCTGGTGGAGAATACTTCACTCCGAATTTTAGGAAAATTTCTATATAGGAAGGAAGCTTACCTTAAAACAAGTCGAAAACAAGCAAAAAAATTTGCGAACCCTTCGTACAATTTTGAAAAAAACGAATTTTTAACTCGATTTTTTCATTTCATGAACAGTTTTCTCGCTCCATTATTTCCAGTTTTGTGCGTGCTAAAAGTGCTTTCACTTATCTAGTAAGATTATTAAAGATTTTACGAAAGCATATTTACCAGTTTTATGTTTTAATTCAGTCAAATTACTTAAAACAAGGGATTTTTTAAGTGCGGTGTTTTTGATTTTGTTCTATTATGTTACTTGAAATTTTATAACCTCACTTTAAACGAAAAATGAAAATTAAACTTCATAAATTCATTAATTCATTCATTCATCTTCTGTCCAGCATGTCAACTGTCAAAGACTAAAGAA
Organism: Malachius bipustulatus; assembly: GCA_910589415.1. Taxonomy (NCBI): domain Eukaryota; kingdom Metazoa; phylum Arthropoda; class Insecta; order Coleoptera; family Melyridae; genus Malachius; species Malachius bipustulatus. The sequence goes on from OU342630.1 coordinate 12,944,314, forward strand.
AGATGTTTCTGCGCTGTTGCCATATTCTTATTTAATTTTACCATATTATTATTATTATTATTATTATTATATTTTAAAAGATTACCAAACTAGGTTGTGGTGCATTATCACTCACTCTGATTTTTGGGAAAATTTCTATATAGGGGGCAAGATTACCTTAAAAATAGACGATATCAGCAAAAAAAATTGCGAACGGTCCATAAATTTACAAAAAAAAAAAAAAAACTCATGTTTTATGATGTGATTTTTTATAAGAGGAAATAAATCAAAATCAAAAATGTGTTTTATTTAGTAATTATGAATTATTGGTACATTATCAGTCTGAAAATATTCAAACATAACTTTAATAACCAGTCTTATGGCCCATTATCTATTTGACGGCCTCTGTGATATTATCCCAGCGTTGCCAACGTTGGTGATTTTTCACCAGATCTGGTGAATTCAAGTCTTATTTGGTGATTTGGTGAAAACTTTTAACAAATGCCTAAAATCTGGTGATATTTAAATATTTGTGATTTTTTAACACGAATGTGGTTTATTACTTTCATCCTTCGATCAATTTTCCTATTTTAAACATCCCCAAAGTAAGGTTGTCTTATTGACTTCTAAAAATGGATTTAATGGGTTACTTAATTACCTAATTTGGTTATTGTTGGTATTATTTTGTTATACATTCACATTCAAATATGAATAGTTTTTTTGTTGGCCAATGATAAAGAAGACGATTTATTATGGTTTGACTCGGGTGAAACTTGTCATGTGATTAACTTTTGTGCAATTCGGGGAAGGGATATAATATAGGTACCTACTTCTGGTGATTAAAAATGAAAACTGGTGAAATTTTAAGGTTTTGAAAAAAAATCTGGTGAAATCTGGCGATTTTACTGCTAAAAACACAATCTGGTGAATTCTGGTGATTTTTTTGACTAGAACCTGGTGAAATCTTGAAATTTTGGTTGGCAACGCTGTATTATCCTTGCCCTCTCGCATGGACCATTTATAACTTTTGATGTATTTCTGAATAGAAATATTTGAAATTTTAAAATTAAAACAATAACCTTCGCAAATTATACGAAATATTTTTATTTCACAAGATGTTAGTAATAAATAATAGATATGACAACGCTGCACAACATGATCATTCTCAGTTCTACGAATCTGTCAGCTTAGTGAATTTAATGGAAATTGAACTGTCATTTTTGGTCAATTTTATGATACTTTAAACTCATTTTTCTCAATATTTTATGTATATTCCGCAAATTTTTTTCAAGATATCGTCTATAATGGTCATAACTTAACGTTTTATGTAAAAATTTTCCCAAAATTCGGAGTGAGTTATACTCCACCATCCCCAGTCAACAGTGTTCGTGATGAAGTCGGTGGTGTTCGTGACGAAGTGAAGCTGGTGGAACACAAAACAAAACTCCTTGTAGAGGAGATGAAGAATGACTTCGAGACAAAACTCAGAACTCTGGAAAGTTCTGAGGTGAAGCATTCTCCGTGTGCCGCACCGTCTAGCAGTTTTGGCGCGAAAGTGAAACCACCAGCGTACGACGGGACAACTCCCTGGACTGCATACAAGATGCAGTTTCAGGCTGCATGCATGGCCAATGGGTGGAACAACGCAGAGAAGGCAACGGCACTGGTTCTTGCTCTTCGAGGGCAAGCTGTGGACATGCTGCAAACACTTCCGGTAGAACTGCACTCGAATTACGACCAATTGAGTGCAGCATTAGAACTTCGATTCGGCAATCGCCATATGGAGCAGGTGTTCCAAAATCAGTTGATGAGCAGAGTGCAGAAGCCGAACGAGTCGCTACAGGAGTTCGAAGCAGATGTCAACAGGATTGTCCATCAAGCCTACCCGGACTCGCCGCAGAATTTCAAGGAACAACTAGCCTCGCAAACCTTTGTCAACGGAATACGAGACACTGAAATACAGAAGATCCTGCGCATGTCACATTTGACAAAGTCCAGCGAAGCGTTAGTTAGAGCGCTTGAGATAGACGCAGCAATAAAGGCGTCCAATGGTAGGAACTACTCCAAGGTACGGGCAGTGACAATTAATGAAGATAAAGAAGAGAATGTGACTACCATATTGGAAAAGTTAAATAAGATGATGGATAAGATCTCTGAGCAGTTGAATGATGGGAAAAGAGGTTGGACTCCAAGGAGGGACGAAACAGGAAGCAGTGCTACCGTTGCGGATCCAGTTCACATTTTATACGTGACTGTAAAGTTAGTGAGACTCCTAGACGTGGTGGATCCCTGGAACGAAGACCAGGCAGGTACAGGAGCGGGAGCAGAGAGAGAAGTGTCTCTCGAGAACGGGAAGCTCCCCGTCGACGGCAGGAAAACTAACTTCAGCCAGTGTGAAGGGGCGAATGCTGGCTGACAACAACAAGGCCCCCAAGATCGTTTCCATCCGAACACTCCAACGCCACATAGACAGCCTAGCCGTTGAAGGGCAGATAAATGGGAAATCTGTTGCCATGGTACTCGACACCGGATCATCGATCTCATTAGTAAGAAAGGACATCGTCAGTCCTGCTGTAATTCGTCATCCATCGAGACGGGTCCAGTTGAAGACAGCGACAGGTGAAATCGCAGATATCATTGGCGAAGTAGATGGCCGAATCCAGCTTGGAGCCCTGGAACTGCGTCATACGGTTGTGGTAGCCGAGATTGAAGACGAGTTTATTCTGGGACTTGACATCATTCAACAGCATGGACTGCGGATTGATCCGAAACAAGGTATCTTGAGATTGGGTGAAGAAGACTTGGTACTGAGCTCTAGAAAATCACAGAAGGTAATGACGAGACTCATTGCGAGTTCAACGACCACCATCCGAGGGTTCAGCGAGCAGATAGTCCCGGCCAGACTGGAAGCAGATCTTGGAAGCTGCGTTGGGTTAGTCGAGCCATCCCCAGACAGTAATAAGAACCTGATAATAGCCAAGACGTTAGTCAACACTAGCCGAGAGATTCCTGTACATGTTGCAAATGTGTTTTCTGGTAGCTCAAGGATCAAGGAAGGTGACGTACTTGGAATTTGCGTACCAGTCAAGAAGATCAGCTGTTGCGAGAAGATGGAGGGCAAGGAGAAGGCAGATACAAGGAAGATGAAGATTGTCCTGCCGGAAGTTGACTTCGAAGGACTGTCAAAAGACGAGACAAAGTTGGCGAAAGAATTTTTGAAGAGGAACCAAGACGTTTTCGCAACAGGGAGCATGAAATTAGGCAGAACGGACATTGTGCAACACCGAATAAATACAGGCGACACCCAACCAATAAGACAAGCCCCAAGAAGACTGCCGATTGCGAAACAAGAAGAGGTATCAACCATGCTGGACCAGATGCTGAAAGACGGAGTTATTGAGGAATCCAACAGCCCGTGGTCATCGCCAGTCGTGTTAGTAACCAAGAAGGATGGAACAACAAGGTTTTGCGTCGACTATAGGAAGTTGAACGATGTTACGAAGAAGGACAGCTACCCACTACCAAGAATCGACGACATTTTATGTACCTTGTCTGGCTCCACCTGGTTCTCAACCTTGGACCTGAAGAGCGGTTACTGGCAGGTTGGCATGCACCCAAATGACAAAGAGAAAACTGCGTTTTCTACTGGCACGGGTCTGTACAATTTTGAGGTTATGCCATTTGGTCTCTGCAACGCGCCAGCCACCTTTGAAAGACTGATGGAGATGGTACTCCGAGGGCTGACCTGGAAAACATGCCTAGTATACCTGGACGATGTCATGGTTATGGGTTCAACTTTCCAAAATCACATCGACAACCTTCAGGAAATTTTCGATCGATTCAGAACTGCCAACCTGAAGCTGAATCCAGAGAAATGTTCGCTATTTAAAAAGAAGGTCGAGTTTTTGGGACATACCGTAACTTCCGAAGGAATCCAGACCAGCGACAGCAAAGTAGAATCGATTCGTGATTGGCCGACTCCTAAAGACAGACACGAAGTCCGAAGTTTCCTCGGTCTTTGTACATACTACCGAAGATTTGTCAAGAAATTTGCGGATGTAACAGCTCCGCTCCATAAGCTCACCGAGTTGAAGACACCTTTCATCTGGGATGCCAAGTGTGAAGACGCTTTCCGAAGACTGAAAAAGGCTTTGATTTCTAGTCCGATCCTGTCATATCCTCAAAGAGAAGGAAAGTACGTACTTGATACTGACGCAAGTAATATCGGGATAGGTGCTGTTCTATCGCAAGTCCAAGAAGGAGAAGAGCGAGTCATCGAGTACTACAGCAAGACCTTGACAAAGCCTGAGAGGAACTACTGTACCACTAGGAAAGAATTACTGGCGATCATCAAATCGGTGGAGCATTTTAAAAATTATCTGCATGGGAAGGAATTCCTGATCAGAACAGATCACGGCGCGCTCACCTGGCTGATGAAGATGAAGAACGTAGAGGGCCAGACTGCTAGGTGGATAGAACGACTACAGCAGTTCAACTTCAAAATAAAACATCGTGCAGGCAGATTACACCAGAACGCTGATGCACTATCAAGGAGGCCATGCGTGAAATGCTCACATTGTGAGCGGATTGAGGATAGCCAGAAGGAAGAGTGCGTTCGAAGGATCGTGATCAATGCAGATACAGGATGGACGATAGAAGCATGCAGGAAAGAGCAAGAAAAAGACGAGGACATCGGAGACATTTTAAAACGTAAAGAAGAGAATGGACCGAGACCAACGTGGGCAGAGGTTTCTCCACGTAGCCCAGAATATAAAGCTCTATGGTCACAATGGGAGTCGCTGCAAATCGAAAATGGTCTGCTGAAGAGAGCCTGGGAGAGTGCCGACGGAAAGAAGATCGTCATGCAGTTGGTGGTTCCAAGGAGTAAAGTTCCGAAGATTCTCGAAGTGATCCATGGAGGTACATCAGGAGCTCACTTCGGAGTGAACAAAACACTAGCGAAAGTTCGAGAGAGGTTCTACTGGGTGAACTGCAAGGACGATGTCGAAGCCTGGTGCCGTAAGTGCGAGAAATGTGCTGCAAGCAAGGGCCCAAGCAGAAGACTGACAGGCGCTATGAAGCAGTACAACGTCGGAGCCCCATTCGAGAGGATAGCCATAGATGTAGCAGGTCCTTTTCCAATCAGCGACAGCGGCAATCGCTTTATCCTTGTATCGCAAGCTACAAGCAGAATTTCTCGGGCATGCCATAAGCCTGCAGTTTTGCCAATAGTCCATCATGCCAGACACGGTCGAAAACTCTAGAAATATCAATCGCAACCCCTCGAGACTCCCCATGGAGCTCGATTGCGCCGTTCCACAGCTCGGTGACGTAAGTGAGGAGGTTGACCTCTGTTTGCGGAATCCGTATTGGCGGTCGCTGATTATATCAACTCCTGCTGTACTTCAAAAGATGTTGGTTAATAGCTTTCTCCATAATCTTGGATATTAGTGAAAGCAGTGCCACTGGTCGATAGTTACTTGGTATAGTCTTTTTGCCTTTATTGGGAATAGGTTGGATCCGTGCACATTTCCAGCAAGAAGAAAATATTCCCTTTTTATACGACAGCTCATTTTTTTAATACGATAACAGGTACGTCATCAGGCCCAGAAGTTTTGGGTCTAAGGTTAACATGATGCACTTTATGATACGCTGTCGGAAAAGAATGTCTGACATTTTGGGCGCCACGGAAGGGATCATTGGCGAAGTTCTTCCCTGAAAGTTGACGGCAGAGTATGAGGAAAACACTCCCGCCAACAAGTTCACCTTCTCAGTAGCCGTAGATGCGATAGTCCCGTCTATCCGTGTAAGTGGTGGAATCGTGGATCTGGTGAAGTTCTGGCTGACTGCCTTAGTTAAAGACTAAAAAGATTTCGAACCGTTAGGGCAGGAGAGAAGTTTGTTCCTAATTCTTTGGTTGTGAGTTTCCTTGATTTGATCTATTATTTTATTTTAATATATGATTTTAACGCCCGGTTGCACAATGTTTCTTAAGCCTGGCTTAAGGCAAAGTGAGTCTTTGTTACTCGTACTATGACAACATTTAATAAACAAACTTGGTCACAAGCTATACTTAAGCCTAATTATTTATCTTATCAACTGGGTCAACGTGCATGTCAAAATCTGTGGAATTTGATAATTTCAATCTTAGATTATGGCAGAGTTAATAACTCTGCCATTTCCAATGTTTTTTTTTTTAATTCCAACATTTCCAGCCTAATATAGTGACCAAGCTCAAATATACATGTTGTCATAGTAACAAGGACCCATTTTGCCTTAATCCAGGCTTAAGGAAAATTGTGAAACCTGGCAAATCATAAGTCATAGTCGCATTTTCATTATTATTTTAGGCATTAATTTAGGAAAAATTAAGAAAAATCGGTTTTTAAGAAAATTGATGTACATAATAATTGGAATACATATTTGAAAGTTGTTTCCAGTTCTGATCACCTTTTGAAAGTAGCAAATAATTGATATTGCTGAAAATAAAGGTACTTTACTCTTTGGCAAAATTCATATTTTTGGACAAACCTCGTATACGACTGCAAACATTTGATACATGGCTATTTCATTTTCGGTTTCAGACCAAGCAAAACTTCTTATGAAGAATAACTTTTTTCCTTAAAAATGGATAATAAAAATTTTCCAGACAACTTACGTAGACACACCTGTATAAATTCAGCAATTTTGCCCCTTTTCCTAGACACGTAACTGGCTATAACTAATTTAAAAAATTCAGTTTTTTTTACACTACCTTCAAATTCCAAAAGAATTACAGAGACGTGTTGAAAATCGTAAATTGGAAATTTTAGACAACTAATCATATATAAAAAAATCGAATATCTCCGCCATTTTTCTTATATGGTTCTTTAAATTTTTGAATGTTAAAGGTTATTGGTATTGAAATGGATCGCACCTAGGTAGGATGATAAGGAAATTATTTCCATCTCCCTCGTTAAATCAGCCCAAATCGAAAAAGCAAATAGTGCAAGCATTAGGTACGTAAATACCTAAAGTTAAAATTGTTAGGAAATCAAAGCGCAGCCACCCGCCGTTACATCAAGTAAACGATCCCCGTCAGCTCATTAAATATTCATAAAATAGAAGCGCTCTAGCTAGTGGAGTTCCAGCACTTTTAACAACATCGAAGAGACGGCGAAGCTAGGGTAGAAGTTGACCAGATGGTAAGGCAGGGTATTGTAAAAGACACTCTCGACCCGCGTGACGAAAGAATGAGCTAACCTAGAAACAGACCTCCGGGTGGAAGATTTTTGTGGAATCATGAATCAAACAATAACTCCATGCAAAGACAATAGTAACTCGTTAAGTATTATACCTACGAGAAGGAAAATGACACCAATCGATAAAACGAATAAATAAATGGCAACAGCCGAAAATTCGCTGCGGTCCCGAAACTGCAAGTAGGTAGAAACGCAAAACGAAGGTGGAACCGGTGTAATTATAATAGCTAGACACAATGGAAAGGTACAGAACGCGTTGACCAATTTGAAGAAAAATTTAGGTAGTTCAGGTTTAGGACAATTCAGTAAGATAGCCGCGAGGTCAACTCACCAAGTCTTAAGATAAGGGAAATATGAGAAGGAATAAAACATATAAAATCACGGTATAAGGCAGTGTCAAGAAGTCGCATTGTTACGGTCGTGTTTAGAAAGCGGGCGACTGCTTCTATAAAAGCAGACGTCCTACCGCAGCTCACAACAGATGAAGATCAGCTTCCAAGCAGGTCGCATCTGACTCCTTAACCCTTTAGTCGTTGTCCAGAGATGGCATATGTGAACTCCAGGCAACGACTCCTTCTTAACCAGCAGTTCGGCCAGAGACGACTTATGTGAACTCCAGCCGAATTGTCCTTCTTCAACCTGAGAATTTCCATTGCAAAATTAGTTAGGGTCGGATCGCACCCGAACCAACTTCTAATCATAATTCTTAACCAACAACTCGGCCAGAGATGACTTTATGTGAACTCCAGCCGAATTGTCCTTCTTCAACCTGAGAATTTCAATTTCCCAATTAGTTAGGACAAAATAGCACCCAAACAAATTTCTAATCACAATTCGTAACCAACAACTCGGCCAGAGATGACTTTATGTGAACTCCAGCCGAATTATCCTTCCTAAACCCCGGAAAAACCCTTGAGAAATTAATTAGGGCAGATATCATTGCAACCACATTTCCGACAACGTAAAACAATCAACCCTCTCCGCAATGTTCACGTGCACAGGCCCCATTTTAAATCAAGTAAAATAATCAGTTAGGTATTAGGCGGCACAGTAAAGTGTAGGTACCAGCGCAATTACGTCAATGAATAGAAAGACCCCGGCAGGAAAGAAATACAACAACAAATAATTACAAATTCACGTATAGGAAATCGAGATAGAGCTAGGAGCGAAAATAGACCCAGAGGAGTGCAGATGGAGTATCAAACGAATATTAGGCAATAAAATATGTCCCTTTAAATTATACGACTTGAGAGTGAAAGTGAGAAATACTTCCCATTGTATGGCGCTATATGACAGCAACTCGCAACAGTAGGTTGAACCCTCAGACATAGCAGAGCAAGCTCAGGCAGCGTTGTCAGATGTAGCACCAGCCACTCATTTACATTATCAGGAAAAACCAAGTACATTACAATATTCAATTAGAATTCATGATAGGTACTCGATTATCCCACGTTGGGGGAGGGTACCAGTAAAAAGAGCATGACTCTTTAAAGTGGAAATCGTGGAGCGCAACGGGGCAAAAGCACCCCCAGAGTAGGACAGAGTAAAGCAAACCAAAGCAGGGTTGTCAGGTGTAATAACCGCCCTCACATATCAGGAAATCCAATAACCAAAATAAAGCTAGGATCATCAAAAGCAGTTCAGCAAATAGGAATTCAACGCAACCAAAAACAAATTAGTCTCGAGTATGTGAAAAGCCATTCAAAATCAATCAAAAACAAAACTCCTTTAGTACATCCTACGAATGTCAACTCCAATCAAAATTTAAAAACAAACTCCGCAGAAAATTGCTATAAAATGTTATTGCCAGTCTGGACTGAGTTATCTGCTTTCTAAACAGGTGTTAGGGGTAAAAACCTTGGACCACGGTGGAATCGATGGTTGGTCTCGATATCCGTAAACAAGCCGGCTCCAGAATAGGTATTCGTAAAAATTCCAGCATTCAATTATTACCCAGGCAAGCCTGCGGAATAATCTTAGAATAGCGGCCCAGTTTGGTCAGTTGGTCATCACATTTCAAATAGCAAAACAAAACTGCGAATTGCAGAGAACGTCATATTCGAAATGATAAGGTATATTGACTCATCGCCTTACGAGGCCAGGTAGAACAAAAAGGTAGCCGCAGGGCAAATAGGTATTGACGGTCCAAAAGTGGCCAAATAAAGGTAGCCCAGTGAGGCAAAACGACAACACAACAAATAAACGAAATGAGTTAAAACAACTATCATGAGTATGACGTCAATTCAGGAAAACCCCGCTTTCACAATTGAGAAAAGCAATTGGAAAGAAATTCGTATAATGTTTAAAGAGGAGGTAGAAATCAAACAAACATGGCAACACTGCTCTCGACATTCAGGCCAAGCTAGAAACCCGACTAACAAATAAGTGGTCATAAAAGTAGGGTGGAGTGTGCCTGTGTATCAGGTTAAAGCCCACAACAATAAACGCTAATAAAAAATTCCCAAACGAAAGGAAGAGCGAGTCAACGAGTAAAACTCATTAAAATACAAAATGAGAATTCAATAATCATCGAATAGGTGAACAGCGACAGACATTTCCGCCATATCCCGGGTAGTCTGTAACCGACATGGTTGTATTCTTTAATTAATTCAAGCAGTTGCTTGAAATGAAATCAAAGAAACCAGAAAAAGTAAAGTAGGCAAAGAAAATCATTGAATAGGTACCAGACAGACATTTCCGCAATATACCGGATCGTCTGTAACCAAAGGGTTGTTGTCTTCAATTAATTCAAGCTGATGCTTGAAATAAAATCAGACAGACATTCCCGCAATATACCGGGTAGTCTGTAACCAAAACAAAATCAAAACGAAATAATAAGAAAGCACAGGTGTGCAAAAGAGTGGAATCCGAAATGGATTGGAGTTTGAAAAATGCATTAAAGGGATCTCTCTTCGCTTTCCATTTTTTTGTACTTACTCTCTATGCAAAATCGCAGCCCATCTCGCCCTTCACCATTTTACGCCCTTGTAAACGAATTCTCTCGCTCATCATACGCTTTGAGACATCTGACAGGAAGTCCACCGTTAACAACAAGTCTCAGTAGATTTCCCCGCTTTTCCGAAAGAAATCCCAACCAACCGAGATACAATGAGTCATAGTAGGTTCTTTTGCGCATCCGTTTCGGCCATAGTAATCCTGGCATACCTCAATCAAAGAGCAGGGGTGACTACGGTAACAACTACGGTAAACACAACGCAAGAAATCACAGCGGTCCTATTAGGGGAAACCCAGAGGTAAATAGACGATCACACGGTGGCTTTTCGCGAAAGACGAACGGACCAGGGTTCGTTTTGTTACAGTATAGTTGTTCACTGTAAAAATTTCAGTTCAATTCTTTAAAAAAGGTGGTCACAAACGGCTTTTTCTACTTTTCCCTTTTTTTTTCCCTTTTCCTACTTTTATGCCACTGGTCGCTAATACGCCGTCGTAGTTTATTAGATCACTCTAGCAAAATTCTGTATTAAAAATAATTCGAAAAATGTGGTTTATATAACTTCACTCACAGATTTAGCTAAAATGAAAGATGTGGGTTAAATTACCTTTGCTAGCCTCACTGCCGATAGGTCTATTTCCACAAGAAAATACATTTTAAACAAATTTGCTGGTTAGACTATTGTTGCAGAACACCGTCCATAGTGTCATTTAAAATTGTAGGGTTTGTACCTAGTCTCAGCGCGAAGGAGTGTAGGTACTGATTTGGCGATAAATTCTCTTTTTTTATTAGAATTTATCTTCAACTACCCGAAAATCCCTTTGTTTCATGTCCAATGTCCAGCAGTTCCACTACCTACCTAATATGTTCGCCAAATTTTCTTTTTTTTATCTTAAACCATATAGTACTTTTTATCACTTTTAGGCACCTGAAGCCTTTTTTAACCTCATAACATAACACCTTGAACGGAATGCCAAGAGTTGTGAGTATCAATACCAAATTTTTATTTTAATATTTCAACTTAAATTTTGAAAATTGTGTTTACACAAGTTTTACATAAATGTACAAGTATATACATTTCACCGCCGATAGCGTGTCAAGTGTCACTGTACCGGGTGTCCCAACACTAGTGTCCACCCCCTAAATAGAGCTTAATTTTAAAGATAAAAAGTTGAAACTTTGAGGATTTGTGTACTTGATATAGGACCACGGAATGGCATAATCAGTTTCATTAAAAAAAATTTAGTTCGGGCGCCAGCGATAAAAAACTGTAAGATGGTGGTAAATTGTCGAAAAAAAAATTGATTTTTTTTCAATACATACGTAGAAATCGATTAATAAAATCAATATCGCTTGAAAGAAATGTGAAAAAACTAATTATAAGGCTTTAATTAAATAAAATATAATTATATAGCCATGACAGGTAGACAATATAATCTGAACAATATAATCAATATAATGTGAAAACGGTAGGTGCAATAAGTTTTATGACAAAGTAAATAAGGCCCAAATAAATAGAAGGACGGCTCTTGCTGGGCTAGCCGGCACACTGAACCTGCACTGGACAGTGTCGTAGTATGGACTCATGAAAAAGGTGATTATTAAAAAGATATTAAAAATGTTTTTTAATGAAACTAATTATGCCATTCCGTGGTCCTATATCAAGTACACATATCCTCAAAGTCTCAATTTTTTATCTTTAAAATTAAGCTCGATTTAGGGGGTGGACACTAGTGTTGGGACACCCGGTACACTTTCAAAAAGTTCTTTTAGTAGATGCTGAATGTTATATCTGCTATCTCTGAATGCTGTCTCTTTCGCGGCAACTCGCCAAGAAAAAGCAAATAATCCGGACAGTGACAAAAAACTATTAACAAATGGACCACTTTTTGGGTTATGAACTAGATTGAAACCTGAAAGCTCTCATTTGGTCAACATAATATAGATATTAATACATTTTCTGAACCAGTTCAACTGTTGTTATTGACAAAGTTAAGATTTAAATTGCTATTCTTGACTGAAAAACTTTCTCTTAATAAATGTTAGGTTATATAAAATACTTACAAGAAATATAATAAAGTAGACAATGTTCAAATAAATCACTTGATGTGAAAGACCATTGTCGATGTATAAGTTAGCAACTAGGGAATAGTACATAAGGCATAATGTACCCATCAACATTTGACCATAAATAAAAAATATCTGCCAACCAAAAATTAAGTTAAACAAGACGACGGCATAGTCCATTTTTCTGTAATATACCCCGATTTTTCGAAAGTGTAGGATGAAAGCACGCTCTTGGAAGATCGTTTCTTGAGTCTTGAATTTTTTCATGTATCTTTCGTAGTAATCTTGCAGTAAATTTGCTAAATTACGGTATCTTTCCTTAATAGTCAGTATGAGGGATGAGAATAGGAGTGTTGAAACATTTATAAAAAATCTGAATATTAGTGGAATTAGGAATTGGCGTTTTCTGAAACCATAGCTTTCTATAGTTAGGTATAAATTATACATGTCGAGTGTTGTCATTATTATAATCAATATTGTTATTATAAGCGTTTGTGTTTGACCATAACCACAATTGGTGGATAGATTTTTTTTTAATTTTATTTTCATAAACTTTTCCATTTCAGATAAAAGCTTCAGCAATGAAGACCAGTTTCTTTCGTTCCATATAGCATTCATCACACATAGAATAAGAGCCAAACACATAGCAACATAATTAGCTGTTTCTAACGTGAACTGAATTTTTTCTCCATGGTAGAATGCGTAACTAAGTCTTGGACCTATAGTTCCAATTGACAAGATTGTTAATAGTAACAAGTATAAGTATTGGAAAATTGCTAGTGAAATATGTTTGTGTAAACCAAAATTTTCATCCAGGAATGGACAAAGACAAATAAGACGTACTATTTTGAAAAAGGTTCTATAACAGTTCATGATACAGTTTTTGTTTTATCTTATGTTATTGTTATAATGTTCACTTTTGTAATAAAGCCTACATAATGATAATACTATGTAATAACATCAGCTAGGAAAGTCATTTATATAAAATCGATTGTGATTCAAAAATACCCAATGTAAGTAATAGCTGGTCAAAGTATTAAGCGATATGTTGGAGAAACTTTTTTATTGTTAAATGCTCTATTAAAGTCAGTTTAACCAAAATAATAATGTGAAACAAATTGATATAATAATAAATTATTAATATCAATTACAGAAATCCGATTGTTGAAAAACAATAATGCTTTCTGAACGACACACTTGCCCTAACGGTATGGTGAAGACAGAAACTACATACTTTTTATAGAAACTACCTAATAGTGGAGAGGGTCTAACTTTCGAACCGTCTTGGACTGGAGAATTTTTTTTTTTTTTTTCATAAAGTTCGACCCCCTCTTCATTTTGGTGGCATTTTCAAAAATTTAATCGACGCCCTGGCGGAGAAATGTGCATGCGAAGACATCGGCAATGGGTTTTTTGCACATAACTCGCTTAATTCAACTCTGAGCATAGTAAATATCCTGTCAAAAAATGAAGAGCTCTCGAAGACGCGTAATTTGAACTTTGACTGGTCCAAATCGGTCAAACGGTTCTCGAGATATCGCATTTTCAATTTTAAGGCCCTTTCTTCAGGGTTTCGCCGCGGTGCGAATACACCGCCGTCCGTGTTCGCGTGTTTTGCATGGAAAAAATCGACTTAGGGACTTAATTTTTTTTTTCATCGACAGACAGCAGTGTCCTCAATGATGCCTGAAATTTTGAAGTCGCTATCTCGATTAGAGGGGGAGGGGGAGGGGAAATCATAATTAAAATTCAAATTGCTATAACTTTCGCTAATATTGGGGCGTCGGGCCCAACCAATGGGAGATGACAGTTTGGAATGCCAACTTTAAAATGTTTTTTTTTTTCGATTCCGCCAATATTGGCAAGATGCCCGCAGAAAAACCGATTTCCCTCCCCCCTTTTTTTTTCTTAAGACTGGTTTTTTGCCATGAAAGAAGAGGGTGTGGGTAAAAATTTTTTCGTCATCAGACGGGAATTTTTTTTTTCTTTGATTTGAGCCCCAGTAGACCTCGATCGGACCATTATTAAGTCACAGGGTCACCAAACGCGTTTGGTCCTGTAGAATGGCAAGGATTAGGGTTAGCGGGTTCCGCTACCCGGAATTTTTTAGGGCTAAGTGTCCCCTTTCAAGATTTTCTTACCCCATGTCGCTATCTCAATTAGGGCCTGCACGCGGACGTGATATGTAAACCAATTATTAATCTAGCGTGTGTGTCTGTGAGAGAAGAGAGAAAGGAGAGGGAGCGCTAGGCTCCGCCCCCGGCTCTTGCTGCTCCGCGGCTAGATTAATCACGTCATTATTAAGTTAAAATTAAGTCCCTAAGTCGATTTTTTCCATGCAAAACACGCGAACACGGACGGCGGTGTATTCGCACCGCGGCGGAACCCTGAAGAAAGGACCTTAAAATTGAAAATGCTATATCTCGAGAACCGTTTGACCGATTTGGACCAGTCAAAGTTCAAATTACGCGTCTTTGAGAGCTCTTCAGGATATATTCAGGATATATTTTCGACAGGATATTTACTATGCTCAGAGTTGAATAATTAAGCGAGTTATGTGCAAAAAACACATTGTCGATGTCTTCGCATGCACATTTCTCCGCCAGGGCGTCGATTAAATTTTTGAAAACGTCACCAAAATGAAGAGGGGGTTCAACTTTATGAAAAAAAATATAAAAAAAAATTCTCGAGTCCAAGGCGGATGGAGCCTTTTTTTGACAGACCCTCTCCACTATAACGTCCTTTCTAGGAACACAGCTTTGTGACTAGCTCCATCTCTGATTGGTTTACCGAGATTCGCAAGGTAATTGCTTTTTCCGTGAACTGTCAGAGTTGGTGGTGAAAAAATTGCAGATTTCTCTGGGAGAATCTCTGATTGACATATTGAAAGTTATTGTATACTTTTCAGTCGTCAGATGGCATTTGCCTTGCAAGTCACTATGTTTCCGACAAATCATTTGCTTATAGGCTTTGATTTTCTTTTTGACCGGTACACTTCCCTAGTGGTGGTGATGTGACAGACTGATGAGATGGAAATAACCATTGAAACATCGATGTCTCTGTCTTCACCATACCGTTAGGGCAAGTGTGTCGTTCAGAAAGCATTATTGTTTTTCAAAATATTTTTTTTTTTTCGCTTTATATTCGCTTATACAGGGTTATTCACGGTATACGGTATGTACGGACAATTATGGCTATGTCCCTTGTTTTTAAGAAAATTTTGCTTTGAGAAGGCTACAGAGCCGTTAAAGGAGCATTTAAAAATTATATTAAGAATGTACAGATGTCCCAAAAATATGAAACATATCAAAACTACGTTTTTTTTTTTAAACCTCCTTATGTTATTGATTTTTCGATTGTCTGAGAAGAAAAAATAAGAATAGATTTTACAGTTGTAGTTTAGATCGAGTAGTTTTTGAGTTATAAACAAGTGAAAATCGATATTTTTGAAGTTCATGACAGTGTACAACGGAAACAGCTCCGAATACTGGAAGATGGCTTACAGGTCCCTATTTCACCTTTTAATGTTTTATTCCATGGTACACAAACTTTTTTGTACTATCTTATTTTTATCTAGCGAATTTTTTATTTAAAAAACATAAAAGTGATATGTTATATAAATACAAGAAATATAATAAAGTGAAGAATGCTGAAGAAAATCGCTTGAGGTGGAAGACCATCGTCGACGTATGACTTAACAATTAGCAAATAATTCATGAGGTTCAATGTTCCCATCACCAAGTAACCATAAATAAAAAGCATTTGCCAACCAAAAATTAATTAAGCATAATAGCTAGGAATAATAGACGAAGCGATTTGCTGGCCGATTTGCACGCGTTGAGCAAATCCGATGGATTTGCTCGTGGCGAGCAGCGTCGACAGATTTTTCAAGTCACACCATAAACGTCCACGCTAATCGTACGAATTATCCGTCGGAGTGGCTCATCACATGCAAATGTGTACGTTTATGGGGAAACTACACGATTTATCGGTCGGATTTGCGTGGCTCGTGATCTGTAGAAAATTTCAAGAGGTCGCGACTCGCGAGCCATGACTAAAATCCTTTTTTGACGCTTTTTCACTCAGAGTGCGGTATTTACGCGGTATTTTTATATTTATTTAAACTTTAATTCTATAAAGTTATCCGTTTTTGATAAAAGCTTCAAAATCGAAGACCAGCTTTTTCCGTTCCATATAGTATTCATCACACCTAGAGTTAGAGCTAAGGACATACAGGGACATAACAAATTGTGTCTAATATGAACTGAATTTTTTCTCTATAGTGATATAGGTGACACTAAAAACAATAGTTCCAGTTAACAAAAATGTTAATTGTAATAAGTTTAAGTATTATGACGAACTCCTGCTTCTTGGGAACTTTACGGTTTCGGTCACGTCGGTGTTACCACGGGTTACTCGGGCGCCAGCTTTTTTTTTTGCGGTGTGCTCCCCCGGGGAATTCTCGCTTATTTTATTCCCAATTACCTGAGGTCACATGGATTGATACGTTATCGTATCCTTGTCCCTAGGGCAGCTCAATGGAGAAGAGTGGAAAGCCAGGGGTCGGTTGAAGTTATCGCCGGTGAAATTGTGTTCGGGAGAGCGGTCTTTAGGCGCCTCCTCGAAGAATGCCGGCCTCTTCTTGAGCGAGGCTGTGAGCGAGTTGATGCGGGATCGGTGCTGGTGCTAGTAGCGGCGGGTTGTTATACCTACCTACGTATTAATACCGGCGGCCTGCTGGGTGGTGTAGTGGTAAGCACACCTGACGCGTAATCAGGAGGTCTGAGGTTCGATTCCCCGCTGGGCTACGAAACACTTTTGTTTGGTCAGATCCACATAAACGCTATAACATGTAATAAGAGGGCAGAGGGCCGACAGTCAGATTTGGTTGCGCGGAGGGGTGCCATCATCTCGATCGCATACCTGCCTTATTTTTTTTATTCATTTACATATTATTTTAGAATTATAACCTAGTAATATAAGTAGTTACTTATTTAATATTATAGAGCAATCCAGCTGAAGACCCTTACAATACACAAGGTACGGATTTGCCGCTTTGATTGCATAAGATACCTAGCTGTGCCATCCAGAATTTACTTGCGTGAGATAACCCTATGACGTCAATATATTTCAAGACAAAATCATAATTAACTGCAATTTTCGTCCTAATGATAACACTGCTAGATAAATTCTGCCATTTCATCATTCCCACATCGCCATCTCGCTACATTCACTCAATCATTTGATTGGAGAACATCCGGTTGGAGAGGGGTATAAAATCTATCTAATCATCTTATATCAATTAATTGAAGTATGCGACACTGACAAAACACTTGTAGAAAAAGACTCGTTAAAAAAACTGTAGTCTGTATGCTTATTATGCTTTATTTTTGTTAATACAAATTATTACACATTTCTGGTGGGGCAAACAGTTAACGTCTTTTAGTTTCGAGCTGGTGCTGTGCTATCGTAAAAAATTTCAACAGTGGTGGTCTTAGTGAAATTGTGAAAGATATGCCTCCAATACAGGGTGTCCCGTAATTAGCGTGCAATAATGAAACAGCAGATTCTATTTTCAAAAATATGAAAAAAAGTTCCTATAAAAATAGGTCGAGAAATGCTTCCTAAGGGGGCTACAGCCTTAGACCATAACAGCTCATAGACGCGCCCTAGTCTCGATACGGTGAAGCCAGAACCTCGCCGGCGCGATGACTCAGTTGTGGGCAAAAGCGTTCAAATAACATGAAGAGTTATATGGCGGATTCTGCATTTCTTTTACATTTTGACTCATTACAGGAGCCGAGGCCATTATTTATGTGATTTAATAGTTTATTTAGGAAGATAAGATATTAAGGAATATAAACATGTAGGTAATTATACAGGAACATTTAATATAAATGATGTAGGTAATTAATTAATCTTTAAAACCTCTTTCAATAATAATTGTATAGGTACTTCTTAATGATAAACTATTTAATAAATTAATTCTATACATTACCAACACATATCTCGATAACACTACCCTGCTGGACATTATTCAATAGCAAAATTGTTTTAAATTTCAAATAAAATAGGTATATACTTACAGATATATTCACTGATTATAAAATAAAATTTGTTTTGTAAGTTTACTTCTTATTCTGTCAGAATTTGTATGCAAATTCAAACACTCCATTTGTAAGACATTCGTACTTGCAACAATATTATGTTTGACAACAAAATAATAATAAAAATGTTGTTTCCTTATAAAACTTTAACACCCTGTATCTAGAAAACTTGAATGACACGTGTCTACAGCAAATTTTCCGTGTAGTTTTGAATTTCCTACATGAACTTAAATTTGTATCGCATGTTCATTGAGTAGGTATATTAATTAGATGTAGGTATAAAATGCTTAGACCATATGAGCTGTTATGGTCTAAGATAAAATGTATTAGGTATTCTGATTCACAGAAGTTCCATAAGTAGCTATATACAGGGTGTCTCTGAAAGGTGCGGAAAAAAAGCTACCACAAATTCCTGAGGCCTAAATAAGCCGATCTAACCCAACTTATCTCTGTCCAAAAGTGGATGATTTCGGAGATACAGGGTGTCAAAAGTTCAATTTGGTTTCCGTTTTTCTTAAATAACTTTTTTAATAATTGGTATATTTTCACAATATTCGGCTGAAGGGGCTTTTGTGGGGTGAAAAATTAAAAACTGCAATCATTTTTATTGTAAAATTCAGAGGGCGCCACCTGCGGTACCTTGAACACATTCAAAACGAACTATCTTTTTTGGGCCACTCTGTATTTAACTTTTAAATAAAAATTCTTATTCTCCAACGTCTTTTACCAAAAAAAGGCATACGTGGTAAGAGTTGATTTGAGCAGCCGTTTCTGAGATATCTGGATTTAAGAAAATCACTACGTGCATGGCCAGGCCTAAGTAAGTAGTTATTAGTAATTGTAATAATTGAACACAATTTGAAGCAAAGGCATTGAATTAAAATTATTTTACTTAAAGTGCCATACCAGGTTTCAGGTGTGAGTTACCTCTCACATATGCCTGTGGTGCGCGTACTGTTGAAGTTCACTCTTTTGGGGCCAACCTTTTTATCGGAAGAGTCCGAAAGGCACTATTTAAGAAGTATTACGAGGCAGAGTGCTATGCGGTGCTTTTCCATTGCCTTCCACAAGGTGCATCCCGATTTTGGCTCGAGTAGCACAACAAATACTTTTCGGCTGCTGGTGAGTTTCGAATCAAGGTTTACCGGCTGGTGGACGAACGCTCTATCCACTACACCACGGGACCCACTTAACGAATTTACATCAACGAGATCACTGTTACTATAAACCAAGTAAGTAATTGGTGTCAAATCGAATCTAAAAAAACAATTCAAGCATACACTGGAATAATTGTCAAACAATTTTCAAATTTACTTTAGTAATGGCCGTACAGTATACTAATGAAGAAATGAACGATATGTTATTGGTTTTTGGATATTGCCAAGGAAATGGTTTAGAATCTTGCAGATTATCAGTGAACGATTTCCGAATCGTCGTTTACCAAACCATAAAACCTTTAATGAAAGACGTCTTCGTGAAACAGGTAGGTTTACGCCTGTTTCTATTAATTAAGGTCGTGCACGTACGATAAGAACTCCAGAGGTTGAGGAAGATATTTTAAATAGGATTGAAGAAAATCCTAAACTCAGCACCAGACGATTGCGCTTAGAGCTAGGTGTATGCAAATATACTGTTAACAGGGTGACCAGAGAACAATTACTGCACCCATTTCATGTTGAACGGGTATAAGACCTTTTACCCCATGATTATGAACCACGTCTAGCTTTCTGCCGGTTCATTTCCAAGAATAATCAGGATAGGAACTTTACACAAGGAATTTTATTCACAGATGAAGCCTGTTTTACGCGGAGTGGCATAACTAATTTGCACAATGTACATGTCTATGCTGGAGAAAATTCTCATGCGATTAAAGTAAGCCATTACTTATCAAAAGTAAGCCATTATCAGCATGAGTTTAAGATCAATGTGTGGGCAGGAATCATAGACACTTTCATAATTGGTCGTGTCATTCTACCACCTCGACTTAAAGGCGATAAAGGCGAAAATTATTTGGAACATCTGCAAAACGAATTACCACACTTGTTTGATCCCCTGCCCTTGGAACTTCAAAGATGAATGTGGTTTATGCATGACGGTGCTCCTCCACATTTTTCGATAAATGCACGTAATTATTTGAGCGAACAGTATCCAAATAGATGGATAGGTCGAGCCAATGATGCACCCACAAGTTGGCCAGCTCGATCGCCTGCTATGACACCGATGGATTACTTTTTATGGGGAACTTTGAAAACCGTGTATTCTAGGCCATAGTAGATACAGAAGGTTAATTAAGGAGATGTATTGAAACCGGAATGGACGTTTTGACAAATGATCACGAAATGCTCCAAAGAGTTCAATTTAATTTTTTTAAAACGTACAGCTTGACAAGAATATCTTGGCGGTTGTTAAAGGAGAGAGAGGTCCTAGAACGAGACAGAAAATCACCCTACCACCTTATCTATTTTAGTACATTCTATGTAATAAATTTTGTTAAATGTTGATACTTGACATTTAAATTTTATTATGAACTAGAAGCTAATTTGGCTGCGTTCAATTAATATGAAAAAATGAAAATCTAAAATAAACACGGGAGTTTTAGTTAGAATTATTTAATTATTACTATCATCATAAAATATATTTAATTATCACTAAGTATCACTATCAGAATAGTTCTCTTCGTCACTATCATTATATCTTCATCGTCGTTAATGCCTCCCAGTTGAATAATTAGACCCCCACTATAATATACATAGCTCCTTCTCTGGCCATTAACTCGTTCTCAATTTTTTTGTTGGTTGAATGGTCACACTTGGCATTCCACTGCTCAGCCGTATAACCACAAAAAAACTCGTCACATAAATTCTGTACATTTTCAAACTTTTGGGTGATATTTCTGTCTGCCACATAGTGCTTCATATCCGCCCAAACCAACTCGATAGGATTAGAGATCTGGGTGGTAAGGAGGCAGTCGCAAAACATCATGTCTTCTCATAATTTCATCAATTTCGTAGGTTTTGAAATTCGGCTTATTCGATTTGATGAGGTCATACAATTCTGGTTCATGGAAATCCGTATTAAATGGAATTTGCTTTTGTTGTAACCACTGCTGCATATCTGATTTTCTTGAAGCAGAGTTAGGTGGTTTATCTAACTGCACATTATGATATGGCGCGTTGTCAATCACAAGTACGCTGTAAGGCGGTAAATTTGGAATAAGCTTGGTCTCCATCCATTTTTTGTAGTTGGAATAATTCATATCGTCGTGATATTCGTCTTCGACTTAAATCGCACGTAAGCATTAGGAATAAAACCAGTTTCTCCACCCGCGTGAGTGATTACCATCCGTTGTCCTTTGGAGGCGGGTTGCGACAAAACTTCTCCACTGGCGTCGCTCCACGATTTTTGATGAGCATGAGAAGAATGGATATACGTTTCATCCATGTACTATATATTTCTACCTTCGGCTTTATAATTTCTCATCCTTCTAAGAAACTTAAGACGCAAATATCGCACTTCTTGCTTTTCCATCAAAATTTTTCTATTAGTTCTTGTTTTTCTCCACCGAAAGCCCAGTTTATGGATAACCTTTTCTGACACTTTTCCTTGATCCATTTGCTCGTTATCTTTTGTAAATTTTGCAGTGATCCTCTTGAGCGTTGGAGTAATTTTTTCGGTTGTATGAAAATTGTGTATAATTCGACGCAGTAAACATTGATCAAAGTCATCCAAGTTGGTTTTTGTTGCTAAGTTAGTTCTATTTTTACCAGGAGAAGTAAATTTATCCGTTTGGCCATCGATGATTCTGCTTGTTTCCACCACTATCCCTTGAACAGTCCGTTCACTAATATGCCTGTCGCAGCAGCAACCCGTTTTTGAACTTGATTCATTGGTAAAATAGGACCAAGTATTTTTAGATTCACCAAGAAAATATTTATAAACGTTATTAATAATTTCACGGCTTTGACCGGAAAGGGTTTTAGTAGCAACTTAGCTTTTAAAATTTGCCATTTCAAAAGCTTGCGCTTGCACTACGTTTGCAATAATTAACTGTCACAAACATAATAAAATATAAACGTCAAGTATCAATGTCAAAACATTGTTCAAAATTTATTATACATCAAAATTTATTACATGGAATGTACTACAACAGATAAGGTGGTGGGGTGATTTTCTGTCTCGTTCTAGGAACTCTCTCTCCTTTAACAACCGCCAAGATATTCTTGTCGAGCAGTATAAATCTTTGTATACACGAAAATGGAAATCATTTTGAACATTTGATAAAAGCATTTTTTTTTTTATAAAATTTAACTAAATTTTTGTTGTTGATAAATCTCTTATTGACTGTTTTAACTAAAGTACCTATAAAGTTAAATCCACATTTATGTACCTAGTCGTTTTTTTGTAGCTTTCAGTGACAGTTATTTTAATTCAACGCCTTTGCTTCAAATTGTGTTCAATTCATACAATTACTTAGGCCTGGCCATGCACGTAGTGATTTTCTTAAATCCAGATATCTCAGAAACGGCTGCTCAAATCAACTCTTACCACGTATGCCTTTTTTTGGTAAAAGACGTTGGAGAATAAGAATTTTTATTTAAAAGTTAAATACAGAGTGGCCCAAAAAAGATAGTTCGTTTTGAATGTGTTCAAGGTACCGCAGGTGGCGCCCTCTGAATTTTACAATAAAAATGATTGCAGTTTTTAATTTTTCACCCCACAAAAGCCCCTTCAGCCGAATATTGTGAAAATATACCAATTATTAAAAAAGTTATTTAAGAAAAACGGAAACCAAATTGAACTTTTGACACCCTGTATCTCCGAAATCATCCACTTTTGGACAGAGATAAGTTGGGTTAGATCGGCTTATTTAGGCCTCAGGAATTTGTGGTAGCTTTTTTTCCGCACCTTTCAGAGACACCCTGTATATTAGTATTATTATGATTTATAACATTTCAAACCGTCATAATTGTCAATATAAAATTATTAGTAGAGTTTTAAGATATTACATATACATAATTATTTTATTATAGTGGAACCAGAGATAAAACGGAATACTTATCTAACAACCGCATTTTATGACTTTAACAATATAGGGCAGTAGTCATAAAAGTAACCCCCAAGAGCGGAACTAATCTGCTACTCTTGTAGGTTGACAGCAAGTCTGTAAAATCATCAATAAAATCATCATAATAAACCAAAAATCGTTTGTTATATCTCTGGTACCACTATATCAATATTTCATCAGTAATGGAGAGATTCTAAAAAATAAGTAAGAGTTATGTGATCATGAATTATTATAGGTAACTACTTATTAATAATAATATTATTAGGCATATTTTTGAGGCATTCAACTTGTAATTTATTTTAAATTATTGAGGGTGACATATTGATAAGTTTCAAAGTGAGAAAAGTGTCATTAATCTAATACCTACAAATGCCCACGGATATCTAAAACTATTCTAAATTAAGAATAAGTTTTAACTCTAAATAACTAATTAGAAAAAAATTACTTAAAGGTGAAATGATACATTCGATGTGCTATTATATCTTTCTGCACACTTATAAGCACAACACAATTATTGAACCATAATTATTATTGTAAAATTAATCAAAAACGATCAAACAAAACTTTGAAACGCTATGGAACACACGTAAAAGACTAGCTTTACACGAGGTTTCTACCCACAAGTGACGTCACAGTAGGCGAGTTATCTTGGCTTCACCAGTCTGCTAGTAGTGGAATGGTAGGGGCGCGTCTATGAGCTGTAATGGTCTAAGGCTACAGCCCCCGAAAGGGGAGTCCATGAAGATGGTTTTTATTTAATACCTCCGAACCCGTTCAAGATAGAAAAGTGAAATTTTGGGAATTTATCAAACTTTTTATGGCCAATAAGATGCAATTACAAAAATTAAAAAATTTCCATCAGGGGGGGTCGGATAGGTGAAGAGTGAGGTTAAAATCACCCTAACTTTTTTTGTATGTACCTCGTGCCAGGATTTGAGATCAGATTATGAAATGTTGAAGTTTTTTACACAAAAAAGGTCGTCTTGCTAAATTTCGATAACATGCACCGTTTTCGCTTAAAATCGATTTGAAAATTACCTTACATGGCATAAAAATTCATATTGAAAGACAACTAGAGAAAAATATTCAACGTAGGCCATGGATCACGGGATGTAATAAGTAACAGTTTGTTTAAAAATTGTGTTTCACGCTAATTAAGTAGAAGAAAAAGAAAATTTATAGAGCAAAAGAATTGCAAAAATTTTCAACAGCATGATTCCTATAAGTGGGTGGGGTTCGGAGATCCGTGTAGCGCGCAGCCTGTCATAGCAAACTTAGACAATCAATTGACATTGTCAACTTTTGTTTTTCTAATGGCGGCCATGTTATTTTTTTAAGTCGTTCGGTATAAAAAAATCATGAAAACTAAAAATTATTAACATTGTATTTAAACAAATTTTATTATTAAAAAAAAACTTTTTTTCATCTTATTACCTAGGTACGTCAAAATGAAATTATTTGCCTTATGGTTTTTAAATTTTTCTATGATATTTCGTCTAAAAATTTGTATAAAAAAAAATTATAAAAATGTTTTTTATTTTTTAATGTTATAAATTTTTTGTTTTCATGACTTTTCTATATCCGACGACATAAATAAAAAAATATGGTGCCATAAGAAAAATAAAAGTGACTATGCTTTGGGATCTATTCGGCGTTATTACAAAAAATAAATACACTTAAATACAATTTAATATAGGTACTTAAATACAAAAAATGATGTATTACTTTCCAATAATAAGACAGATATGTAGCAAAAATAAGTCGATTTTTCAATTTTTCCAAGATATTTCAGGAACGGTTACATCAGTCTTGACGGATTCGAAATGGCCACAAAATTGCACATCTTTTCTCCAATTTAACCGACCCTGTATCTCTTAGCGTTTACGAGATACCCATAGTGAGCTCTGAAATAAGGAACATCCTGTATAATGCCCCGGAGTATTGTAATGATAAATACACAACAAACAGTGTGTCTAGCAACCAAAAAGTTTCTAGATATCCTAAAATCCCTACCCATTTAATAATTATTCCACCATTGGTACATAAATAACTATAAATTTTTAATTGCCAATAAAGAAATATAATAAATGTCAATAAAGGTGCATAACAACTAGGGCGTTATACATAGAGCGATATATCCATAATACAGTCTATAACGCCCCAGATCATTGTTATTACAAAATATGCAACGACCAGCTTGCCTAGCAACGCAAAAGTTACTAAACTAATTCTAGATCCCTTGTATAATATATTCAATAATTATTATGTCAGAAAATCATTGCATTTAGTTTCATTTTTGCGATGTAATTGTTAAATAAAGTCTTGTATACTGCAGTACTGAATGATAATGCCCATTGGTCGACATCCTTTTACCTCGGGCCAAAGGCCCTCGGCCTGGGCATTATCATCTAAATAATGCCCTTGGTACATAAATAACTATTATCTACGAGTGATTCATAATATGCACTTTTTTAGACGTTTCTTAGTTCATAAAATGTATGATTATCTTGAAGAGTGAAATAAAATAGTTTGGGTGAAATAAAGTGCCGTAGCGGTTCATTATTTAACGCTAAATCTGACAGGTTACTGCACGCTCGCCGAGTGCAAGTTCTAGCTTCAATCAACGGTTCTAGTGAAGTAGTGAGCGGAGCGGCTCGGTCGTTCGGACTGAACGCTGAATTACATACTAAACGCCAACCACTCCTAATGCTTGTTGACATCATGCACCTATACTAGAAAAACGTCGCAGTTTATTAGCAGAGCGCCAGATCTATGTACAATTAATATTTTCTGTTTTGCGTCTTTTAGTTACCTAAAATGGATACCATTGTAGATGATTCAATGAATGAAATATCTTCTACCCCAGAAGAAATTATTTTTCAATCAAATGTGTGGCTATATAATTTATACAGGGTGTCCCAAGATTTCTTTATCAAGGGATATCCGCGTTATTTCAAAAAATAAACAAATGAAATTCAGGAAATTTCAATCATACCCCTAACGCTTTGCAGCTGCACCCTCAATGCCCCTTCACGCCTTTCCACCCCTAAGTAATCATCCCCTACTTTTTTTTTCAAATGACACCCCCATATTTTTTTGCTCGGCAGGATTGTTGACTTCTTTATGAATACAATGTCATACGATTTTTTCAAATCGAGACATATCTAGCACGCCGAAAACAATATAATATCAAAACAAACGATGGTTGTCAAGGAGTTGCAATTGCTTGTTTTTTGTGCAAATGTTTGCTCCAACCACCTTAACTAGTAATACCGGTGTTACTCGATATAGGCGTTAATAATAATAATTGCTTCTGTGATTTTAATGTCATATTAAATGTTAATTGTCATTCCTTGACAACCCTCGTTTGTAATGATATATTATTTTCGGCGTGCTAGATATGTCTCGATTTGAAAAAATCGTATGACATTGTATTCAGAAAGAAGTTAACAATCCTGCCGAGCAAAAAAAATATGGGGGTGTCATTTGAAAAAAAAAGTAGGGGATGATTACTTAGGGGTGGAAAGGCGTGAAGGGGCATTGAGGGTGCAGCTGCAAAGCGTTAGGGGTATGATTGAAATTTCCTGAATTTCATTTGTTTATGTTTTTAAATAACGCGGATATCCCTTGATAAAGAAATCTTGGGACACCCTGTATATTTTATGTTTATA
Source organism: Malachius bipustulatus (assembly GCA_910589415.1). Lineage (NCBI taxonomy): Eukaryota > Metazoa > Arthropoda > Insecta > Coleoptera > Melyridae > Malachius > Malachius bipustulatus. The sequence continues at coordinate 12,971,397 of OU342630.1, forward strand.
TTTAACCATGAATAAAATATCTTCCGCACTAGAAGAAATTATTATTCAATCAAATATGACTGCACAAAATCTGTTAGGTAGGTACCTACCTAAAAAATCTAAAGAAGTTTATATTAAGCAATATGTCACCTTTATGAACTGACGTGATGAAAAAAGCTAAGTTAATAGCTTCAAAGGAACACTTACATAAAATATGAATGCATTGGAATTTTTTTTTTCATTTTATAATAATAACTTTTAGTTCTAATTTAAGTCACTCGTAGATAAAATTTTGTATGCAACATATGCATAAAGTGCCTTTTTTCACTTCTGGGATTGCCGCATTCGCCTGCGGCTCATGCGGTCAAACTTCCCAGTCGTGAAAAAAAGTACCACTTTATGCACTTGTTGCATAAATAACTATTATACACTGAGTTAGTTATTAACTCGCTTATTTTCTCGTCTTCGGGTGCAACACTACATTAAACTGAATTATAACCATAAAATATGCAATTATGACTCTACCGATTGACAAGTAAGTTTTTTTGTTGATCTCAAAAAAGCCAGCAGCTGTGAATTTTGGCTTGCAGTTTTTTGCGTTACTGGCCAGTCTCAGCAACTCCTTACGAACTGTCGAGTCGATAGGGAAATTTCTCTCAAGTTTGTAACACACCCTGATGAATTCTTCACCCTCTTCCTTGGCCTGATCACAATAGAGGGTTGTAGCGGTACTCTTGATCTAAAAACAATAGTATAGTTGTAAATATACAGGGTGAGTCAATAGTGAGAGATCGGGACATTGCTATTCAACCGTAGGTACAAGATAAAACAAATTTTCAAACGCCATCCCAAATCGTTTGTTACTGAGTTGCTATTACGCTGCAATGATAAATGTCACCTATTTCTTCATAGCCCCTCTTTTATATGACATTTGCATCTTCTGCAGTCAGACCAACGGAAAATGTGTAATATCTCTCAAACTGTGCATTTTAGGTATAGGACATACCCAATGAAAAAGCCATTTGAAAAAGTGAAGTTATGACCTTCCGAAGTAAGCAAAATTTGACAGTTATTTGTGACTCACCTGTATAGTAGATCTAAGTCTTATTCTATCGCGATGATAGGCCTGGCCTTTCTTCATGTGGATACCAAATTTCAACCTTAAAACTCCAAAACTAAGTTCTGAGGCTTCTTTTCAGTAAATACATGCATGCGATGAATTTTTTTGAAAATATTTTTTAAATGTCAACGCCGCACCTAAATGTCAAACAATATGTATTGACATAAAGCTATTTCATAGTCGAATAAGAAGATGTCATAAAATATAGGGGGTTCCATTTGAAAAAAAAAATTGATACATGTAGGCAAAATATGGTCCACCCTGTATAATTGAAAATATTTTTGAAATATATGCAGAGTAAGAAACGATTTGGGATGGCGTTTGAAATTTTGTTTTATCTTGTACCTACGGTTGAATAGCAATGTCCCGATCTCTCACTATTGACTCAGCCTGTATATAATCAATTAGATGAAATCATAAGTGACGATTACATATTTACGACGTATATAATGATATAAAATGACGTAATTATGACGTACAATGACACATAACTCAACAAACGAAACGTTCCGAGGAAATCTCAAAAGACATTACCAAACAGTAAACAGTATCAATCATTATGATTTAATTTTAATCATTTAAGTGTAACTTCGGTAAAATTTGATGTCTTTAACTTTAAGATATTTGGAGATTACTCTAGGTACCTACCTATATCCAAATACCAAAATACGGCACCAAAAATAGAATATTATTTATACGCGATTATGCAGCCGCATTATTCTCGAGATGATGATAATGACACGAGCTTTAGCGAGTGGCGTTGTCATCATCAAGTGAATAATAGCCATAAACGCGAATGTAATACTATGCTTTTTCTACTCTTTTATGTAAAAAAAATTAAACAAAATATTTTTTTAATTTTTTTTACTACTTGGAACAACTTCCAGTCTCATCCTCGATTTTTTTTTTAGAATTCATCTTCATGCAACTACCAGAAAATTCCTTTGTTTCATGTTAAATGCCCAACGCTCCGCAGTTCCACTACCTAATATGTTCGCTATATTTTATTTTTTTTATCTTAACCATATAGTATTTTTAATTACTTTTAGGCACATGAAATCTTTTTTCTTAACCCCATAACATAACACCTTGAACGGAATGCCAAAAGTTGTGAGTACCAATACCCAATTATTCTTTTAATATTTCAACTCAAATTTTGAAAACTGTGTTTACACAAGTTTTACATAAATGTACAATACATTTCTACGATAGCGTGTCGAAAATGTCTTTCAAGAGTGTCTTTCGAGAGAACTTTCAAAAAGTTATTTGGGAAGAAGCTGAATGTTATCTCTGCTATCTCTGAATATGCTATCTCTTTCCGCGGCAACTCGGCTAGAAAAAACAAATAATCCGGGCATTGCCAAAAAACTACTAGCAAATGGACCTTTTTTGGGTTATGAACTAGATTGAAACCTGAAAGCTCTCATTTGGTCAACATAATATAGATATTAATACATTTTCTGAACCAGTTCAACTGTTGTTATTGACAAAGTTAAGATTTAAATTGCTATTCTTGACTGAAAACCTTTCTCTTAATAAATGCTATGTTATAAAGTACTTACAAGAGATATAATAAAGTAGCCAATGTTCAAAAAAATCCATTGAGGTGGAAGACCATGGTCGATGTATGAGTTAACAATTAGGTGATAGTACATAAGGCCTAATGTACGCATCAACATGTTACCGTAAGAAAAAAAAATCTGCCAACCAAAAATTAAGTTGAACAAGACGACAGCATAGTCCATTTTTCTGTAATATACCCCGATTTTTCGAAAGTGTTCGATAAAAACACGCTCTTGAACGATCGTTTCTTGAGTCTTGAATTTTTTCATGTATCCTTCATAGTAATCTTGCAGTAAATTTGTTAAATTACTGTATCTTTCCTTAATAGTCAGTGTGAGGGATGAGTATAGGAGTATTGAAACATCTATAAAACATCTAAATATTAGTGGAATTAGGAATTGGAATTTATTGAAACCAAATTTTTCTAACCATACGTATGCATTATACGTGTCGAGTGTTGTCAATATTATAATCAATATTGTTATTATAAGCGTTTGTGTTTGACCATACCCACACTTGGTGGATAGATTTTTTTTAAACTTTATTTCCATTAATTTTTCCATTTCAGATAAAAGCTTCAGCAATGAAGACCAGTTTCTTCCGTTCCATATAGCATTCATCACACATAGAATAAGAGCCAAGCACATAGCGACATAACCAGTTGTATCTAATATGAACTGAATTGTTTCTCCATGGTAGAATGCATAAATAAACCTTGGATATATAGTTCCAACTGACAAAAATGTTAATAATAGCAAGTATAAATATTGGAAAATTGATAGTGAAATATGTTTGTGTAAACCAAAATTTTCATCCAGGAATGGACAAAGACAAATAAGACGTACTATTTTGAAAAAGGTTCTATAACAATTCATGATACAGTTTTTGTTTTATCTTATGTTATTGTTATACTGTTCACTTTTGTAATAAAGCCTACATAATGATAATATTATGTAATAACATCAGCTAGGAAAGTAATTTATAAAATCGATTGTGATTCGAAAATACCTAATATAAGAGATAATTGATCATAGTATTAAAAGCGACGTGATGGACAAAGTTTTGTATTATTAGTTGCTTTATTAAGACCAGTTTAACCAAAATAATAATGTCCTTTGCATTCGTTTATACAGGATTATTCAATATTCACGGTACGATTATGGCTATGTCCCTTTGATTTTACGAAAATTTTGTTTTTGAGAACCTTACAAACCCGTTAAAGGGGAATTTTAAAATTATTTTCATATTTGTGTCATTGAGTGTCCCAAAAAATATGAAACATATCAAAGTTAAGTTTTTTTTTTTTAAATTGCATCCTCTTATGTTATTACATTTTTAGATTGTCTGAGAAGAAAAAATAAGAACAGTTTTTACAGTTGAAGTTTAGATTGAGTAGTTTTGAGTTATAAACAAGTGAAATTCGATATTTTTGAAGCTCATGGCACTGTACAACGAAAACGGCTCCGAATACAGGGAAATGGCTTAATGTCCCTATTTGTGATGTATATTTCTCCAAAATCAGGATTTTTTTTATACAAAGAGTGGGCTGGTATTATATTTGAGCAGAATCGATCAAGCCGTTTCAAAACGGCGGATATTTGAATCTTAGGAAAAAGGGCTATTTTTTAATTATTAATTATTTTTTAAGTCCAAGCTTATTCGAATCGGTCTCTGAAGGCCAAACAATGGATTTTTTCAAAAAAAATTTTGCAAATTCAAGTACACGATCACAATATTCACAATGGTCATAATCTAAAATCTTTTTGGAGTATACAGATGAGTGTCCCATATGACAGTGGCATATCAAAGTTATATGTTTTTTTTAAATGGAATGCTCCTATGTTATTCCATTTTAGATTGTCTGTGAAGAAAAAATAAGATTGGTTTTTACAGTTGGACTTTGAATTGAGAAGTTTTTGAGTTATAAACGAGTGAAAATCGCAATTTTTCAAGTTCAAGGCCCTGTACAACGAAAACGGCTCAAGATACAGAAAAACGGCTCATATGTTCCTATTTTAACTTTTTATGTACTATCCCATGGTATAGAAACATTTGTACTTTCTTTTTTTTTTTGGCGACCCGTGGAGAAATCAATTTTTTCAAATTTTTTATCACCCCGTATAAACATTTCATCTACATTATAGGATAGTACATGAAAAGTTAAAATAGGGATATGTAAGCCGTGTTTCTCTATTTTGACCCGTTTTCCTGGTACAAGGCCTTGAACTTCAAAAATGACGATTTTCACTTGTTTATAACTCACAAACTTCTGAATTTGGTAAATATTTACATCCACGTGTCCTAAGTTCCATCAATTCTTTCGGGACTGAGGAGCGAAATAGGGGGCTGGGTGAGTAAGAAGCTAAAAACAGCCATTGCAAACTAATATTAAGGTCACAACTAAGACCTCTTTGACACTACGGTCGAATTTCTATTTGTTCTTCACTTTCATGGCAAGGAAAATCTTCGAAAATAACAGTAGCACGGTTATTATTTTGAATTTTGCGTTTATTTTGAATTTACATTCCAAAAAACGTGACATTGATGGATCCCTATAGTCTGGGTACGGTATGAGAGTGCTAATCCTGCGCTGGTCCCGCGCGGATCCGATTCTGTATGATGAATACCTTTCCTGGTGTTACTATAGGCACGTCCTCCACCGCTATTATACCGGGTGTCCCATTAGTGCGGGATTTTTCTCTGGCAGCTTCACCTTTGAAGTTATAAAAAAAGATGAGGGAAAAAATTGTATGGTTTGAAGAGACCTTCAACCTAAAATAATTTTCAGCTACACAGGATGGCCCAATATCGCTGTACGCCTTACAACTTTGTTATTTTAAATAGGACACCCTATATATTATTAAATTTTCAGATTAACTGAAAAAAATCAGTAAGAATGGTTTTCACAGTTTCAGTATAATGTGAATAGTTTTTGAGTTATAAACAAGTGAAAATTGCCATTTTCCATTTTCAAAGCAGCTTACAATGAAAACGGCTCAAGACAGCAGAAAAAGGTTTACATGTCCCTATCTTAACTTTTTACAAGGTATCCTATGATGTGGATGAAATTGTTATACAGGGTGATGAAAATTTTCAGATTTTTCATCACCTCACATAACAAACAGACAAATAAACCTCACATTCTAGCACTGTGCGAAACAAAAGTTCAAGCGTCATCAAGCACAGTTAATTATCTTTATCCAGGATATGACTTTCATTCCAGATTTAGACGTAACTTCGGAATTGGCATTTTTGTCAGAAGTGACCTCTCCTGCCAGCGTGAGGAAGTCTTTGGCCCCATATGACTTCGACGTCATGTGGCTTAGGATAACAGACCGACAAACAACGAGATTTATCTGTTGTTTATACCGACCACCCAGCGATACACAGTATATAGGACACTTTTTTTGTCCCTCGCAAAAACTGTTGAATTCATACAGATAAACTACCCCAAAGCTGAGATATCCATCTTGGGTGATTTTAATGTACATAACATCAACTGGCTTAAATACTCAAACTTCACTGATGAAGAAGGCCGTGAAGCGGAATCGTTTGCGATCAGCTGTGGTTTTACCCAGCTCGTAGATGAACCAACACGCATTCCCGATCGCGAGGGAGAATTCGCTAGCCTGTTGGATCTGTTTTTGACCACGAACCCTCAAATGTATACTCTTACGGTGAAAGCCCCACTAGGTTCCTCAGACCATAAACTCGTCTCAACATCTTGTGTCCTACCAATTACTAGTGTTAAAGAAGCAAGTAAACCTCGTGTAGTCTGGCACTATAGATCTGCTAAATGGGAAGAACTCAGGGAATATTATCGAGATTTTCCATGGAGAAGTGTTTGTTTCGGCTCTAATGATCCATCTGTTTGTGCTAGGGAAGTTGCTCAAATCATCCTAACAGGCATGGAAGCCTACATTCCCTTTTCTAACAAACGGCCCTCAAACAGCAAACCTTGGTTCAACAAAAGATGCAAGGAAGCTGTCGCCTCCAAACAACTGGCTTTCCGCCAATGGCGAGAGAGCCCCCACGGCATAAATCATCACAATTTCATCCTGGTTCGAAATAGATGCAAAGAAATAATAGATCAAAGCAAGGAAAAAGACTATACCAAATAACTATCGACCAGTGGCACTGCTTTCAGTAATATCCAAGATTATGGAGAAAGCTATTAACCAACATCTTTTAAAGCACTTGGAAGGAGCTAATATAATCAGCGACCGCCAATACTGATTCCGCAAACAGAGCAGGTCAACTGGTGACCTCCTCACTTAAGTCACCGAGCTGTGGAACGGCGCAATCGAGCACCATGGGAAGTCTCGAGAGGTTGCGCTTGATATTTCTAGAGCTTTCGGCCGTGTTTGGCTTGGTGGACTGTTGGCAAAACTGCAGGCCTATGGCATGCCCGAGAAATTCTGCATGTGGCTTGCGAGTTATCTCGGAGATCGTTCATTACAGAGGTGGCAGTCGATGGAATTCTTTCTGAGACCTTTTCCATCAATGCCGGTGTGCCTCAGGGATCCATTTTATCTCCGACTCTCTTTCTAATATTTATAAACGACTTGCTTGAAACAACAAAAAATCCAATATACAGTTTTGCCGACGACAGTACCCTCATATCTTCTTATACGTTAGATGAGCGAACATCTGCCATCGACGCACAGACTCGCAGGGAGCAAGAAGTTGCCATACTTAACAATGACTTGCAAGACATTCTAACTTGGGGCGATAGAAACCATGTCCAATTTAATGCTGGAAAAACCCAAGCAGCCATCTTCTTCAAAAAGTCCAACGTTTTGGAGCCAGATATGATGATGGCGGGACACTCTCTTACCCCAGCGTCATCTCTTCGTTTACTTTGGAGTGGGCCTCGGAGAGAACATGTCTTGGCATGATCATGTTGCAGGTCTGGCGAAGAGTGCTTCTCAAAAACTTGGAACACTCTTATTCCGCACGAAGAAATTTTATACACCACATACAACAGCTTCTCCTCTTATACAAGACTCAAATCAGACCATCCTTGGAGTACTGCTCACATGTTTGGAGCTCAGCTCCCAAAAATACGCTGAGACTACTCGACTCTTCAGATTCTTCAGAAAAGAGCCATATCCACTTGATTGGGGACCAATATTTGACAAAAAATTTAGACACTCTCGAACATCGAAGAAGAGTAGCTGACCTGAGTCTGTTTTACAGATCTTTTAATGGAAAGTGTTCAAAAGACGTGGCCCGCTTGATCCCACCCAGAACAAGACCGGGCAGAAATACACGTCGAGGCGCAGACGCTCATCCGTATCAGGTTCAGCTCGTTACACCTCGTACCACCCTATTTCAGACTTCTTTTATGTATTGAACCGCATCACCTTGGAATAGCATTCCAAAGGGCGTGTTTCCCGAAGTATACAACCTAAAGAGATTCAAGGCCAACGTGAATCGATATCTCCGCTCATGCACCGCTCCCAGAGCGTCATAGGGACTTCCCTGCAGTGCATGTGCATTTTCAATAAAAAAAAAAAAAACCATTTGGATTGCCACAATTGTACATATTATTTGCATACATCTATTTGTAAGAACAGCGAACACCTGTTTTTACACAGGTAGGTATTTATAAAAATATATCTATGTGCGATCTAAAGCCCGGCAGTATATTACTCATGAAAATATATTTTATGTACGTTGTCGGGCCTAACCGTGTTTCCATGCGTAGGGTCGCAGGTAACGATACGTTTGTTTGCAATGTTTCCAGTGTATAAAACTTATACAGGAAAGCGCCCTCTGCAGTGAGATTCTCGAAACTTTTTGTTTAAGTGAATGCTGAGACAGTACGTTGTAAAGCCCCCCGAGATATTTTCTGAGGGGGGCACTGGAGGCAGGGGAATCGAATGGTTGCTATATACACGGGTTTCGTTGTGAAGCCCGCAGCTGGGCTTCGAAGCGTCGCCTCGGGTTTCAGAACGTTTTAAAGATATCTTGTACGGGCCTGTATAGAGGACCGTTTATATGTCTATACTTTATGATCTCCGTTTGTTTTTGATATCATGCCTTTCGGTCATGCAGTGATTCTGAAGGTAACCTATCTACCTGAATATGTGAATAAAACAATCAGTAGAAAGGTACACATATTATCTAATACTTTTTTAATAATAATTATTGTAAAAATCCTTGCATGACCGTGTTGAGTGTTCTCACACTTTTATTTTAAAATATACAGGGTGTCCCAGCTTATTCGAAGCGGTCTCTGTAGGCCAAACGATGGACTTTTTCAAAAAACTTTTTGAAAATTCAAGTACAGAATCACAATGGCCATAATTTAAAATTATTTTGGAGTATACATACAGGAGTGTCCCATATGACAGTGGCATATCAAAGTTGTTTTTTTAAATGGAATGCTCCTATGTTATTGCATTTTTAGATTGTCTGAGCAGACAAAATAAGTTAATAAAAATATTAATGAATAAAAATGAAAATAAGATTGAAAATCGTCATTTTTCAAGTTAATTCAAGGCCCTACTGTACCACAAAAACGGTTCAAGATAGAGAAAAACGGCTTACATGTCCCTGTTTTAACTTTTTATGTATTATCCTATGGTATAGAAACATTTTTTGTACTTTCTTTGATTTTTTTATTTGGCGACGCGTGGAGAAATCTCAGAATTTTTCAAATTTTTTATCACCCTGTATAAACATTCCATCTACATCATAGGATAGTACATGAAAAGTTAAAATAGGGACATATGTAAGCCGTTTTTCTCTATCTTCAGCCGTTTACGTTGTACAGGGCCTTGAACTTGAAAAATGACGATTTTCACTTGTTTATAACTCAAAAACTTCTGAATTTAAACACCAACTGTAAAAGCCAATCTTCTTTTTTCTTCCCAGGCAATATAAAAATGCAATAACATAGGAGCATTCCATTTAAAAACATAACTTTGATATGCCACTGTCATATGGGACACTCTATGTATACTCCAAAATAATTTTAAATTATGGCCATTGTGATCCTATACTTGAATTTGCAAATTTTTTTTGGAAAAAATTCATCGTTTGGCCTACAGAGACCGCTTCGAATAAGCTGGGACACCCTGTATATTTTAATTTTCATTTCGTCTTTTCAGAGAGAAGAATGTGCTGCTGACCAATATAAATTCTTAATAATTGTATTTTTATTTTATTTACAATACTGTGAAGTAATAAATGTACAGGGTGAGGCACGAGGAGCCTTAGGGCATTTTTATATGGAGAAGTCCTGGTAGTAGAAGTCTAAAAATTTGTACGTGTAAAATTTCGATTTTGATGAGCTGAACTAAAATATTTATAACCCCTCACCATTTCCGGTTATACCGGAAGTTGCCATCAACTTTATTATTTTAAATGGTAGGTACATCCTATATATCCCATTTCAGACGTTTTTGAATTCAGAGTTGGCTATGGAAAATTCGAATTATGTTGGTACCTTTCCAAAAGCTGAGTTTTGAACTACCTTTGACAAGCTAAATTTTTTAAGGTTATGGATGTTTCTAATCAAATTTGACTTTGTTTTAAATTTCACCTACAGGTTGCTAAAACAGGAATATATTATCTAAAGTAGGTATTTATACTAATATTCGGGGAAATATTTATTTTTGTGTAAAATTAGACAAGGAGGATTTATTTCTTGATCGATTTTTTTCAACTATATGTGAAATTATTAACGATTCCTTAAAATATGTTTTCTGTATTTCAAAACTTTAATTTTTATCCAAAAAAATACGAAATATAAAAATTATCATAATTTATTGTTTGTTTTAAGTTTAGTAATAAAAGATAAAAATACAAGTTATGTTCATTGTCATTAAAATTTCTTGTTTAACGGTTAAAATAAGATTCATATATTATAAGGTAAGCTATATTTCTACACTTCTACAGTTCTACACTTCTACAATGCTTTTATAGTTATCGAACAAGAAATATTCAACTAGAAAATTAAGAAATGCTATCCAGAGAAGTAATTTAAAGGCTATAGCGTTACAACATTATTTATAAAAATCTACATAATATTATTTCGGATTTTTTTGCTCGCGATACTTCTTGATTTTACTCTCAAATTTTATTGAGTCGGTTTAGATTCGAAGATAAAGATTATGCCCTGGAAATTTATAAAAGGCTATTTCAACATATTTTTTCAACTGACTTCAATTTTCCAATATCAAAGTTTTTTTTTTAAGAGGGAGCATTGGTCTTAACCGTGTAGATAAGACCTAGTCATTCCAATCTAGTAATTTGGCTCTCAGAACTAGCTAATTTGGTCAGACACAAATTTTAAATTTATAAATACATAGTTAAATTACCGAGAAATAACCATGCCGAGCTGGGATTTGAACCCAGACGGTGGCAGCGTCAACGGCTCAATAATAATTATAGTCAGTGACCTAAACCGCCGCGCTCAAAATAAAAGTTATTTAATAATAATATAATAAAAAACTCAATCACATTTACATTTATGATCTTTGATTTGTTCTCTATTGTCTTAAGTAACTTAAAGTGCTGGACTTCTCTCTCTCGCGTCATGTGGTGAAATTCAAGAACATATATCATATGTCATGTCGCCGACTCTTGAAATGCCTAATTTTCACGAGAACATTTGAAGAATAAGTAGGGGTAGTCTTTATTCCTTTATCAACTAATTTAATTCAAATTTTGAAGAAAGCAGATGGAATGAGCCTCATGATCTTTGTATAGGTTGCCAATAAGTTTTTCTTCATTTTCAATTTATTGTAGGGAGTTGGAAGATTTTTTTGCTAGTTGAGGAAAGTCTTGCTAACTCGGTTGAGGGATGAGTTATGACAAATTCTTATCTCGTTATTGTCGTTTGATACTGAGGCTGCCTAAAATATATGAACAAAAATAATTATATTTGGGTAGAACTATAAATTTTCTGAATCCAATCGGTTTAATTTAGGTATGGTTATTGGTTACTCCACCTTTATATTTTCTGGATTTCAATTTGTTATAAAACAGTATAATTGCATGGATGCAATAGTGTGACGTAGTAGACAAAATTTTCGTCTTTTCGTAGCACACGGCGTGGTCATCCTGAAGCAAAGCATTCATGCATGGTGTAGAGTTCATCTTCTTCGAGGTAGGACTGAGTCTCACAAATTCGGGAAGCACGATTCACCGGGGTTTGTATTACAGAGCTCGTTTTTGGGCTGGGTGTTGATTGGAATTTGGAGTTCTTGTGTAAATAACGATCTCTTTGTGTTGGGTTTCGGTAGACACTGTGCCACACAAGTTTTTTTTTTCAATTACTTTTGGCATTATAATATAATAATGTAGTATTCAAAGGAGATTTAAGTTCTTTTCAATTTTAAAAGGATTGAAATAAGATGCTGAAAATCTGACAGAACTTTTTGAATGAAGTTACTGAACGTCTAATAATTAAATATTTTTTACTAAAAAATAACAACAATCGTATATTATTGAATTATTGTTTTCATACGTCAAACATATTTTTATTAGGTAAGAAATTAATCCTAATGGCATATGAGTGAAGTGGGAAGTCATTTGAACTTTTTTAGCTCAAATCGACTGTCCAGGGTATCCAACTTGAAGAAAAAATATCACAGCCAACTTGAATCCAAAAACGTCTGAAATGGGATATATATTATTACATTTTCAGATTGCCTGAAAAAATGTAATAAAAATTGTGTTCATAGTTCAAAATTCGAACGAGTTGCTTATGAGTTACAAACAAATGAAAATCGCAATTTTCCATTTTCAAAGCAGCTTAGATCGAAAACGGGTCAAGATAGATGAAAACGGCTTACATGTCCCTATCTTAACTTTTCACGTAGTATCCTATGGTGCTGATGAAATTTGTATACAAAGTGATGAAAAATCAGCGATTTTCAAAAAAAAATTAATAAAATTGTAGGTACTCCCAGCGTAGTATACACAAAGTTAGGATAGGGACACACACGTAAGCCGTTTTCCGATATCTTGACCCGTTTTCAAGCTAAGCTGCTTTGAAAATGTAAAATTGCAATTTCATTTGTTTCTAACTCATTAATTGTAGCGTTGGCCGGAGTAACGTTGTAACTTACATAATTTTTTGATGCGATTTTCTCATTTTAGTAGGTCTGTACAGGAGGAATGCCTTCAACAAAGAAATAATTGTTGCATAAATTACAGTAAATCATATGTAAATAATACTTTAAGAAACGCCAAATGAAAACTTTCCATTCAATAACGTTGCAAAATATGTACATTTTTTGAGTCTTGTGTAAAAATGTAAGTTACAATGTTACTCCGGCCAATGCTCCAATTGGTCATTACAAATTTTAACTTTAACATCATGCTTATTACTGTTTTTCAGGCAATCTGAAAATTTAATAATATACAGGTGTACCATTTAAAAAAAGAAAAATATGGCAACTTCCGGTATAACCGGAAGTGGTGTGGGGTTGTAAATATTTTAGTTCAGCTCGTCAAAATCGAAACTATACATTTACAAATTTTTAGACTTCTACTCCCAACACTTCTCCATATAAAAATGCCCTAAGGTTCTCGCGCCTCACCCTGTATATTAAAGTTAATATTGATATTATTATTATGTAATTCTACGTACTACTGCAGCAAGCTTGATGCAGGCTTGCACGGCAAGCTTGCAGCAAGTGAATTTGCAAGTCTGATGCTAGCTTGCAGGCTTGCACTTGCAAGCTTGTATCAAGCTTGCAGTGGTATCTGGGATACCTTCTTCAGAAATGGCAACAGAAATCTACCCGTTAACTTAATGAGCCTTTATAATACCCGCTGTTGGTCTCTCAAAAGTTGCATGACTGGTTCAATGACTAATATCAACAAGATTTTACCAAAGATAGTTTTTGAGTGAACTGTGACATAGGATGTTTGTATATTATCTACAAAAAAAATGAGACTAATAAAAATATAAGAAACTTTTATTCAAAGCGAGTAATATTAAAAATATTAGTAAGTATTAATATTGTATATTAGTATTAAATAATAGTGGTTCTTCAGTTTTGTCTTCTTTTTGGATCCCTTGATGACTTTCCCATGTTGATGTTTGGTACTTTTATCCCAATAGATTTTATGTTTTTCTTTATATATATATATAATAGATCTTATGTTTTAGGTTCTCGGCCAATATATCCAGCCGAGGATACACTTCTTGCCAACTAGTCGACTTTTTCATTGCCTGTGATTCTGTTATGTCCTGGCACCCACATCCAGGTTACTTTGTTGCGTCCTGCTAGACTTTCAAGCTTTTCACACAGCATTCCCACAGTAGACTGGATATTATCTACAGGTTTTCTATAGCCCTTAAAACTGCCTTACTTAGAACGTTCTTTTATTAAACTCTTTAATTAAATAAGAAAGTTGTACTATTCACAGAGTATTTCATTGAAATTGTAGCATGTACATAACAAAAAGTGTCACAAAATAGATATAGAAATTTTGCCCCCTTTCCTACCTATGCCAAAATATTGTTTAATTACAGAACAAACTTTAACTTTTAAATAAAACAAAAACGTAACACTCCTTATAAAAATAATAATTCTCTTGCTTCTGCTCTAAACCTTGAAATGTCCTCAAAAACACTTGCAAATTATGTAGGGTCGTTCCATAAAAAAAAGTTAAACTGCGATTATACTGAAAAACAGAAAGTCAACTATTTCGCTCATTCATTCATGTATTAATGCAATTCTCTTGAATAGTCGGCTGCAAAGAAAAACCAATGAATAAATTTTATGTCATAATTATTGGTAACATAATAAAAAAGAAATAAGAAAATTAATATGGCTTACCAACAGTACGACCAACAATATAAACACATTCATCTACAATGTAATCAGGAGGCATTGTCTCCTCCATGTGTTGAATACTACGAGGAAAATACAATTCATAACCTCTTGCTGTGTCGAATAACATTCTCTGAATATGTGCACATCCCTTCGCTAATTCTGCAACACATAATTTCTGGACTAGGTTTTTCTTAGGAAAGGAATGAATACGGATGAAAACATCCATCAGGGCATGATGAAACTTTTCCAAATCAATTTCAGGATTATCCTTGCACATTTCTGGCAACTTGATGTATGATAAAATCAAACCGATTTCATTTTTCCAAGTGGTGATCCTATACGGCATATTTTGGAAAGGTGCTAAAGCAAGATTAATTTCCTTATGATGTTCATTAATAAACAAACTTGGAAGGATGTTATCAACAAAAATCTCATTTCCTTTATAATAATCTCCAAGGTAACAGAAATTAGCAAAAGCTTTCCAATTGTCATTTAAATATTTAGCTTTGGAAGCTCTGAACTCATGTATCCATTCCACAGGTACATGGAGCTGGTGAACAAGTAAATGTTCATTTTTTTTCAATTCTTCCAAACTCATGTCTCCGTCAACATCAAAATTACGCTGCAAGATTCCCATAATGTGCTTCCTTTTCAATAGGGTGTCTTTAATGAACATGGCTACAAATACAGCCCACTTCCAGTGACCAGCATTTTCTAGTTGTAACACAAAACTAAGAGTAATCGTCATTTCACAAGAATCTGATATAAGTCCGATATCAAGTGAATGGAAGAACTGCAGCATAAGCCAGCTGAAAATAAAATAATAATTTAATGAATAATAAGTTTTTATTCTTAATTAACAACTAACCTCAAAGAAAAATCTGTAGGATTAGGTGTATAAGATAATGGATCTAGCACATGATTCAATATGTAAGAATCCGAACAGTAAAGAAACATCAAATGATACAGAATATCATATTTTCTACTGCTTTCGCTATAAGGTGGAACTGGTACTGCAGCATATGCCTCTCTAGTATCAAAAGAATCCTTATACACGCTGAGACATTCATGGACAGGGGCGTTAGGTGGAGCAATAAACCAAAGATGCATTCCAAAAGATCTCTTCCAGTCTAGATCCTTGCAGACATTAATATCTTGGAATAGAGAATTTCCGGACATTAGCAGGAAAATCTTCTTCATAGCTTGTGGGATATAAGCTTCCATTTCGGTTTTATACCAGAAAATAATCTGCTCTTGCAAGAAATATCTACAACTGTCAGATGTATTCAGCTGCGAGATCAATAAGCTCAGTTGTGGATAATTGTTAATAAGCGCATACTGAGCAGCTTCATAGACTTGATTTAATGACAGGAGATGAAACACGGTGTCCAGAACAACTGCTTTTGCATGAGCGGGATGTTCCAAGCTGTAACTATCCACTACTGAATGATAAAGTGTTTTTGCAAGCCTAAAAATCAAACCGTTATTGATCCGTTTGAACACTATAAGAAATAAATTACCATTTGCTTATGTAATCTCGACGGAGTTCATTTTCCTCCAAAAGAGGACCCCACAAAGCAAGACAGAGTTCCCAGATACTGCTATAATATTTGAATGAATTATTCTGTGATGCTTTTAATTTATATAAATCATTCTGTTCTTTGAGAAATGTAAACCCTTTGTTAATTTGAAAGGTTTGATCCTCAAAAGTGCTCTCTGTTAGGGCAATTTCAAGGGATTCAATTATAGTTTCCTGAAATGGTTCAAAAAACAAATTAAATTAGAAACATTTTTTTTTGTACATTCCACAAACTGATGATCTCTGAATACTTACATAAATGAGAGTACCGTCATCATTAGTCCTTTGACAAACATCCAACAAGCTACTACTAGATCGACCAACACAAATTTCCTTTTTAACAGTAAAAAACTGCATTCCTTGCATCCAACCAGGTTTAAATTTAAACTGATTAAATAAACTTAAATCCATGCAGCATCTCATATTCCCTAAGAAAGAGTTTTCTTTTGGCACAACTCCTAAAATAAATAGTAGTTATTAAAAATAAGTTATAATTAAAATTACGCAGTATATTTCGCAGTTTCTAACTCAACTATTAGGCATTTTCTGGATGACTTATTAGACTACTTAGAGGATTGAGAGTGAGTTTGAATGAAGAGGGAGGTATATAATATACATAGTGTTGAAAAAATCATGGAAAAACAAACAACACACTATGGTACGGTGTTGTGAGATTACAAAAATCAAAACAAAAAACTACGATCTCCATTTGTTTCCGAGATATTGCAATAATATCTTTTTACGTTGCATTGAATTGTCAGGTAGGTAAGAGAATAGAGCCTGCAATCTCTTTTTAATATTGCTATTTAATGGTTGCAGGTTGCAGGCATACCTACTTGTCAATTTGTGAAAATTAACTGTCTTGAAAATTTGAAACTTATGTGTCATTATTAAATTTATAATTCTGCAATAAATATCAGAAATTATTTTTTTGTCGAGGGTATAAACAACACCACTGACACTGCTGTAATCAGTTTTTGAAAAGCTTTCCAATGAGCTGGCACTCAACATAGGGTGTCATTTAAAAAATACGGGTTGGGATGGTTCAGACTTGGGGGGTCGATAAAACACTGTTTCAACTAAGCCGGAAAAAAAGCTATAAAATTGATTATCTTCGTTTTCTTTGAAAAAATTATTAATTTTTTGCGTTACTTATTATGGACCCTGTATATGAGGTGTAATTTGCAATTAACCCATGATATTATAGTAATCCGAAATAGATGCAATAAATTATGATAGATGAGCTATGACCTATAATACATAATGGTTGTTAGGTTTAAAAAAAAGAGAGAGTTAAAAAAAAATAATAAAAAAAGACAAATGGTGAGAACTGACAGTTGAGAGATAGAAATTAAAAATAAAGAATATTAAAAAAGGAGGAGAAATAAAGAGTCAACGGTCCAGGACAGCGAAATGGCGGTAGAGGGTGCCGGGAAGACAGAAATCGCCACGTGGGCCAATAAGAATCTCATTAGCCAATGTGCAGGTGCCAAGAGAAAATATATCGAACGGGATTGGCTAGGCAAGACTCAAATAAGCCAATTGGCGTGTACTCGAACCATCTCCACACACTGCCGGGGATTTTTTTTTGAGGAAAGCAGGAGTTTGAAACGGAAACGGTAGACAGTTGGAAGTTAGGTCTCGGACCTACAACTTGTGAAATCCTGAAGAGTCTTTCTGTGACTTCGCGCATGAGAAATTTGTGGAAGTTGGTTTTTACTAAGTATTGGTGAGAGAAAAATGGAATGTTAGAGCAACAGGTGCTTATCACCGATCCCCAGGACCTGCAGCGGTGGAAGCTATGTAGACGACGACCACAGACGAGCTCCGACACCCCGAAGGTTAATAAAAGGTCAGGTGGAATTTTTTTTTTAACCAATTATGATATTTTTTCCTTGTACCTAATTTGTTGCGTACATCTGCGCACGAACATTATCCGTGACATTTTTTTATCAACTATTCACCTGTGTATTTGTAACGGCTCGATGTTTAATTAATAATAAGTAGAGTAGAATATACATTACTCTCAAATTTATAAAGCTTTTAATTATTGTTTGTGAGGTATAGGGAGATTATATTGAATTTTATTTTAATCAAATTTTAAATCAATCATTACCAACCGATAAAGAAAAACAATTGAAAATATTTCATTTATCATTATCGCATTTCCTCTAGGGATAAAGCATAATTTATTAATTTTAGAATTAAAATCTTAAAATTGACGCTAAGACACTTAAAGCAAAATGCGAAATGACCATGGTTTAAAATGAAATTAATCCACTTAAAATAAAGCGGTTGGTCTTTTTCTTTTTTTGTACAAACCTCTCTCTCGGTTTTCGCGTCTCCTGTCACTCGAATCTTGATTAAAAGGTAATATGATTACTCTTATAGGGGTTCTAAGACTCCTGTTCAAAAGAAAAACGAGAGTGTATGAGTGAGAAGGCAACGCGTAGCGCGGCAGTAGAGCAGCAAAGGGTACGAGGCCACGTGTGGAACTTAGACACTATGAGGTCATGTAATTATCTTTCATAATTAGGAACCTGTTAATGAACCATCGTATTTTTCTACACCGGTGCCTGGGGAATAGGGCGGTGTTAGTTAAATGCACAAACCTGGCTCTTTTAAGCTTATGTGTTCTGGGTTTTTATCAAAAGATTCTCTGGTTGGTACTTAGGTGGGAAGATTCGTAGTTTATTAATAATCTAATAGACTATTACACCTTCAAAAATAGCACTAGCACTAGCACACTGGTTGAATTAATTATTGAATAAGATCAGTTTCATGATCCTAGAGAAGATCTTGAGGAATTTCAAACCAAAATCATTGTTTTCCATTATTACTATTAAAAATAGGCCTCAATTGTATTTCTTACAATCAATACGGTAAATAGTATATAGTATGTCCCAGCTTATTTGAAGCGGTCTCTGTAAGCCGAACGATGGACTTTTTCAAAAAACTTTTTGAAAATTCATGTACAGAATCACAATGGCCATAATTTAAAATTATTTTGGAGTATACAGAGTGTCCCATATGACAGTGGCATATCAAAGTTATGTTTTTTTAAATAGAAATGCTTCTATGTTATTGCATTTTTAGAATGTCCGAGAAGAGAAAATAAAATTGGTTTTTACAGTTGGTGTTTAAATTCAGAAGTTTTTGAGTTATAAACAAGTGAAAATCGTCATTTTTCAAGTTTAGGTCCCTGTACCACGAAAACGGTTCAAGATAGAGAAAAACGGATTACATGTCCCTATTTTAACTTTTTATGTACTATCCTATGGTATAGAAACATTTGTACTTTCTCTGATTTTTTTTATTTGACGACGCGTCAGAATTTTTAAAAAATTTTTATCACCCTGTATAAACATTTTATGTACACAATAGGATAGTACATAAAAAAGTAAAATAGAGACATGTAAGCCGTTTTTCTCTATTTTCAGCCGTTTTCTTTGTACAGGGCCTTGAACTTGAAAAATGACGATTTTCACTTGTTTATACACTCAGACAATCTGAAAATGCAATAACATAGGAGCATTCCATTTAAAAAAACATAACTTTGATATGCCACTGTCATATGGGACACTCCGTATACTCCAAAATAATTTCAAATAATGGCCATTGTCATTGTGTACTTGATTTTACAAAATTTTTCTGGAAAAAATCCATCGTTTGGCCTACAGAGACCGCTTCGAATAAGCTGGGACAACCTGTATATGTATATATAAGTCGAAATATACCGATTAAATCATCTCTTTGATTACACTGCTCATCAATGATATTTTCCTAGATTAGTCTAATAATCAGTGAAATGTCTCAACACTCATTATCCTTACGACGAGGATCAATTAATTTTATTATCATTCCCACTTCAGTTCTTCTTCATTTTTAAGGAATCTCCAAATTTAAGCAACAAAAAAAAACCTTTTCTTTTTCGAATAATCTTTGTAGTGATGTTTTCATGCAAATAAGTTTAAAAACTTCAAATTATCAGACGTTTTCAGAAACTAATCAAAGAAGATGACTCCTGTGTCTACGAGACCTCATCAAGAAATTATTAAAAGCGCAATCAAGAAACACATTATCAACTAAAAGAAATAAAAAGTAAATGCTTTATCTAAAATAAATTTTGTCTGTCCTGAAGGCTAATTTAAATACTACCTGCATTCTCACCTAATCCTACCAATTATTGAAAAGAACTAAGAAAACCTAGAAACAATAGCAAGTGATAGAAACTAAAATGATTAGATTTGGTATTTGGTATTTTAACTAAATGTGAGAAATGGTTTAACACTGAAGCCAGCGGGCTTATTGTCTTTCTCACATTTAGATTTTCCTTGGTTAGAAGAGCTCCGTTCCTTTGACAAGGTTCAGCAGTCCGCTAACCAAGGTCTTTTAAAATGATTAGATTACTCAGTAACACTTGAGAAGGGGTTACCGATAATGATTACATTTTTTACAAAATTTAATCGAATGTCAAAATGTTTCAACATCATACTCTCCAGAATTTTCTCATTCTTTTCAGAATATGATCAAAGGAACCCAAAAACCATCCCAACCTAAAGGATAGAATAATCAATTAATTATTGTCAGATTAATTTAGATTGTCATACAGATCAATAATTCATGAAGAATTAAAGATTAAATTATTATAATCAAATGTTAGGGAGAATATTAATTATCAATTCAGTCTAATATTGTTAAAGATCCAGGGAAATTAAATAAACATTTTTCATGTCACTTTGAAAAGTAAGGAAAAGTTGAGTAAAACTCCTTATATTGTAATAGTATATTATGCAACGAGCTTATAATGAAGACTATTAATACGCGAGTATGATGGTTAAGATACGAGCCGTAGGCGAGTGTCTTAACCATCATAAGAGCGTATTAATAGCCATTATCTGCGAGTTCCATACACTATTTTTTCTACGACCCTTTTTTATTTCATAGAAAAGATTAAAAAATTATATATTTTAACAATGACCCGTGTACAATTGCGGATCATTGAGGTTAAGATAGGTTGCTATTTGTTTACGCATTTAACAAATTTTCTCTTTGTCGCTAAGGTTATTCTGCTGAGACATGTTTTAGTATCAAGTTTAAAGGGCATTACTCACTACTGCGTAATTTTTATTATGCGAAGTTCGAATTCCGAATTTTACGCTTCGATTTTGAGATTAATTAATAATTTTAATAACATCGACAGCCATTAATTACGATATTGTTTCCCTGCGCAACGCGGGTCGCAGCGTTGCCGCTTTGAATACTATCACGGAGCTCTACGAATGATATAATACTTTATCTTCCCATCTTTACACGATATACCTACTTATCAAATGAATTAAGATAACATAAAATCTTGATAAATTTTCTTTGAATGTTACTTATGTTCTAAATTAAATAAACGTTCAGAATTTTTTTTTTCAGAAATACAGAACTTATATCACAAGGCAATTTTTGTCGTGAGTATGACAACTCTGTGACTTCGGTTAGCTTGCCGACCCGATTGTAAGCGAAAAGGAACCGATTCGATTGCAAATGCTCCTCTGCCATTGGATAGCTTGACCAGTGCTTTAATGAAAATTTGTATCTTAATGAGACCCATTAAAGCACTGGTGATTCATATTTAATATGCATATTAAAGGTTGGGAGTAGAAAAAATCATTTACAGCCAATATTATAAGGCTCATTAAGTAGCTCGTTAACAAACGGGCTATTAGTCTTAATGAAAAATTAAGTTTCGATCGGGTATTATAAAGCAAAACATTCCAGATCGTAACGGGCTATTAGTTAAAGACGGAAGTCGCCATATTTAATGAGGAATTTAATGAATTTTTGTGCCGAATTCAAACGAATGGCTGTGCCTACGAGAGGCTACGGACCGAAATGTTCCGATGGTGGTGAAATAATAGAATACATACTCCACGTCACGCGGTCACACCAGAAGTTGGGTTAGTGAGTGTCAGTACTGTCAGTGCCAGTGCGTATATCTACCTATGAGCCTACGCCGACTGCTAGCTGCTGTTGTGGTGTTGTGTTTTGTGTTATTATTGTGTTAAAAACTGAACAGACAATAATTTAAATGTGAGTGAAGTGAATAGTGCGAAAGTGTTAAAAGGACTAGACCACCTGTCTCTAGGACTTCTGAAACTCACCGGGTGCTGTTCCTCTTTGTCAGAAGACGAGTGAATGAGAGCTGAGACATTCTGAAAACACCATTTTACACCTATTTATTCCAATTATTAGGTATTAATAATTATTATTTTATTTCAATGTAATGTCAATCTGTAATACATAATAAATTTGTTGTTTAATCTTAGCTGGTTTTATTATTTAATAATAGTAGAACTGTAGCAAAGTAGAGAAAAGAAGTTAAGAATACATTGGCTGATTGTGTTATTACCTACTTGAACTTGGCTCCTGCGGGAGCGGGAGTAATGATAATTATTTTTTATTGATTTATTTATTTTTGAAACACATTTATTACCTTCCTAGCTTTTTTACCAAGAAGTAGGTCGGTGTAATTTGAGTAATAACGGAGTACCTAAACGTAAGGTAAGTATTGAAATTATTATTTTGGCTTACTGTTCATCAATGAAATGGGTGAGTGTGTGGTTTTATCAAGCTATGGGTACCTACCTACATACTATAAAAGATAGGTATAAAGGTATAGTGCTATTGATAAGAATGAAAAATTCAATTTTCATTATTTTTTCTCATTCAACCTATAAGTAGTCATTCAAAAAAGTATTCTAAATTAGTGGATTATTGAATAAAAACTAGATTCAGTCAAAATTGTATTTATTTAGAATGAAAATACAGGGTGTCCGGAAATTATGAGCAAAAAATTAAGGGGGTGATTCTTCTTGATGAAATATTGCCAAACGTATCTATAGTTTTTTTTCGAAAACTCAAAAAGAAGAAAGTTATAAGCCTCCAAAGTTGATTTTTTTAAATCAATATTTTTTTATAACTTTTTTTCTAATGTACGGATTTTCTTAAAATTTAACATACTTGCCACTGATGTTGCTTTACATCCTTGGTCCAAATTAGACTTGAATCCCTCGAAATCAAAAGGCCTTAACTGCCCTTGACCTTCAAAAAAGGCCTATAACTTTTTTCGTAATATTTTTTTCTGAATTTTGAAGACGCACAATTGAAGAACATGAAGAAATATTTGGAAAAGGTCCTCTTTGTCTATTACGATAAAATGATCTGTTTCCGAGTAAAACTGTTTTAAAAGTTTGCTTGCACTAAAATTGATCACCATAAACTATGATCATTCTGCAACAATACCAAAGCATGCTTTGGAAACAGCTGCAGGGTTGCCTAGGAAACAAGACGTTTGCTTTGGATTTCATTTTGACAGCAATTTATTATTTTTTTATTAAAATTATTTTATTATTTTATAAAAAAAAATGATTAAATTTTTTTTTCATTTTCAAAAAAAAATCATTTCCAAGTCTATTTATATACGAATGTCTCTGTTTTGTACATAACTAGGCAACCCTGCAGCTGTTTCCAAAGCACGCTTTGGTATTGTTGCAGAATGATCATAGTTTATGGTGATCAATTTTAGTGCAAGCAAACTTTTAAAACAGTTTTACTCGGAAACAGATCATTTTATCGTAATAGACGAAGAGGACCTTTTCCGAATATTTCTTCATGCTCTTTAATTGTGAGTCTTCAAAACTCAGAAAAAAATATTACGAAAAAAGTTATAGGCCTTTTTTGAAGGTTAATAGCAGTTAAGGCCTTTTGATTTCGAGGGATTCAAGTCTAATTTGGACCAAGGATGTAAAGCAACATCAGTGGCAAGTGTGTTGAATTTTAAGAAAATCCATCCAATAGAAAAAAAATTATAAGAAAATATTGATTAAAAAAAATAAACTTTGAAGGCTTATAACTTTCTTCTTTTTGAGTTTTCGAAAAAAAATTATAAATACTTTTGGCAATATTTCATCAAGAAGAATCACCCCCTTAATTTTTTGCTCATAATTTCCGGACACCCTGTATATCAATCCATTTGACATTTCATTTCGTTAAGTCCCTTAATCGGTAGAATTCTGGCGATTAGTTATTGCTCCGACTTAACGAGCTACTTCTAACCTAAAAATGGTAAAAAATACCTTTATAAGACGCTTAATGAAGAAATCTGCCCATTAATAATAATAATAATAATAACAACCTTTATTCCAAATTAGGTTCTACAATACTCTAAAATATAGACTATAAGCAGCACAAAATGGAATGACGTCAAAACAAAATTAGCCTAACGATCTATTAGCCTAATGAGAAAAGTTAACGATTTCAGTTGTCAAAACCTTTATAAGACGCTTAATAGCCCATTTGGACTTAATAGCCCGTTAAAAAGTTCATTAACCCGTTATAATACTCGCTGTTAGAGACTTAGCTTTTGAAATTAAAATTGTCTGTGAAATGGAAGACTTCTTTTTATTTCTCCTAGCATCACTTCTCATAAAAAAGTTATCGCTCGCCTTAAAGAACCAGGTCAAATTTTTGGTAAGTTTTTCAGGAAGGATAATGGAGATTTCCACCGGGTTTTGTACAAGACCCCAGTAAGGTGCGTTACAAATGAACATTTAAAAAATTTACTGATAAGGGAAAATCTAGACTCAATTTGTATGTGGACTATCACAAAACAGATAAATCTATTTATCTACTTCTTTTTGCCGAAGTGTCGAATATCAAAGCTTTGGCCCAAAATTGTGCCGAATCGCCAAATGCCAAATGTTCAGCAAAAAGTGTGGTTGAACTTAAAAACAAAGCAAAACGCGGAAAAATTCCCATAAAGTTTAAGATTTGTAGTGGACTTTCAATCAAATCATTACAAAACATGAAATATCAAAATTTTCAGTCAATCCCGCTTGTGCCAATGCTATTTACGATAAAACATGAAAAACCTACTTAGAAAATTTTAAGATGTTAACTTTCCTGGCGCCTGAAGCGCCTAACTGCGTTGCGGGACTCACGGGCACGGGCACTGCCTCGTGGCTGAAACTTTCATTATTCATATTTAGGGTGAAAAAAATATATATTATCAATTCAGTTTAAAAGTTTAAAATAAATTGAATTTTTTTCTGCGACGGGCTAAAAGTTTGACCTTTTTCCCCGTTGACAGGTAGGAAAATGCCTCATTATATGAACTGCATCTTATCGGGGAAAAAAATTAATTAGCAGGGAAAAAAATTAGTACTTTTTTCCCCGAAATGGCGGCTTAGGTAGAGCTACTATTAACACGCAGATATCATTAAATTTTTATCAAATACGTATAAAGGAAAGTTACCTTATTATCCAAATGGCAATTATTAAGGGAATTTTCATAACAATCACTATCCATATTAATAAATTCACTCATTGAGACCTTACAAGAATCTTTGCAAAACTATCTAAAATTTTAATTAAATTATGACGTTTATCGAATTAAATCGTTTCGTTACCAGGCAACGTCGATTACTACAAAAGTCTACCAGTTTGAAAATTTAAATACAACATAGATCAACAGTCCAAAGTTATTTTCAGTTATCTAACTACGTTTTTCGACATTCTAACACTGATATTTATTTTCTTCTCGCAGAAAAAAATTGTATATTACACACGAGAAAAAAGTGCGATTTTAGCTCTCGAAGTGTTTGTCCCCGACGCTAAATCACATCTCGAGCTAAAATCTATCACTTTTTTCTCTTGTATAATAAATAACTATTTTTTACTGTTGCTGATGTTTAAATTTCAAGTAACTAGGTACCTATAAAATTCTCATCCAAATAAAAAAGGGAGTCTGAATTAAATCCTGAATATTCGGATTTAAGACCCATTAGCATCAAGCATTGAAGTTGAAACATAAACAAGGATGGGAGATGTGCAAATGTGGAGCTCGCGTGCAAAACCCGATAAATCCACTTCTGGTCAATTTTCAGTTTTCAACGATTTCTATTCCATTTGGATGAGCTTTATAAGAATCCGTGATACCTAGAGAGCAAACACCGCTAAATGTCCCTTAAAAATATTGTCGAAGTTGACGTTTTGGAGCAAAACGCGATAAATCCAGTTTTGGGATCAAAAGTCGATAAAATCATTTTATCTAATTTTACGTATTTGTGCGACATCTGTTGAATATAGCTGAAATAAGCTTTCCTACAAAAGGACGATGATAATACTACCTAACTGGAAAACTAACATCAGCAGGGTTGGTAACCAAGAACGGGAACAAAGTCAACTTACTGACACCGTCTATTCGCATAACCTTATTTAGTTTGTAGGCATGTGTATTGTGAATATTAAGTTATGGCGTATAAGTATTGTGAATTAAACTGTGTTAATATTAATAATAATGGATTCTGAAACTGATACTGTTGTGAAAGATTCCAATGAGGGATCTCGGAAAAGACAGAAAAAATATTGAAGAGAGAACAGTCCAAAAAAGCTAGGTAATGTGTATTTATTTATAAATAGGTACAAAAATATTAAGTTATAATTTTCTCATAGGGTATAATGACTCCGATCAACGCCTGGTTAAATTCAAGAGGGTTTGTACCCACAAGGGGTCCACATATCATTGTTCAGAGTTAACTTTAACGGTCATAAAAAAATTACGGGAATCTTTCTATGCAATTAACGATAAAATTAATCAGGACATTAAACTATGCCATTTTTTATCCGTAAGAGCTCCGGAACGTAAGCGATCTGTTGAAGATAACTCAAGAAAACGGGAATTCTCTGTTGCATATTTTTTACCCAAGCATAATACAAAGAAAAAATATCAAGTATGTCAGGCGATGTTATTAAAGGCATTGAATATTAGCAAAGATCGAGTTAAAAAAGTTAAACAAAGTATTAGAGATTTTATAGATATGTTACCTGCCAAAGAGAGCCATTACAACAGAATGAAATCTAAACATGTATACTTAGACTGCACTTTAAATATGACAAAATTATTTAACCTTTACATTGAGCAATGCCCACCGGAATTTAAACAAGTCAAGTTCGATATGTTCAGAAACATTTTCCTTAACGAATATAACATTGGGTTCAGTAGTCCTGCTGCGGACTGCTGTGCTCAATGTACAAGTCTGAAAAACCTCAAGAAAAAAGAAAAAATTAAGAAAAGAAAAAAAAATTCTCTAGAACTGAGAATGCACAAAAAAAGTGCTGCTGCATTTTACGAGCTATTGCGAGAATCGCCTCCGAATTCAATAACTTTCTGTTTCGACTTGCAACAAGTCCAACCTCTGCCGCGGACCCCAATTAACGATGCGTTTTACTCCCACCAAGTTAGTTTATACATTTTCTGTTGTGTTGACTCTAAAGCTAAGGAGCCAACGTTCTATACTTGGACTGAAGATCAGGCCGGAAGAGGTTCTGAGGAAGTAGGCTCCGCGTTACTGTACCATTTGGATAGTCTCTCTCTTGACGATGTTTCAACCATTAGGTTATTCTGCGATGGCTGTGCGAGGCAAAATCGAAATTCTTACATAATTCATATTCTATACTATTGATTAAAATTTAAAGCGCCTCCCAGTGTCTTGGAAATCTGCTTAACCTTTCCTGTTCGGGGACATTCTTTTTTACCGCCCGACAGAGCTTCGGTCGTGTTGAAAAAGAACTGAGGAAAAACCCCACGCTAATCTCCAAAACAGAATATGAAGATATGTATTTACAAAAAACATGGGAAGGTAAAAATACTGGGTGGTATTAACGAAGATGGCTGGAAACTCTATAACATAAAAGACTTGGAGAAAAACCTCAAAAAAATTACTGGTATCTCTGATATGAAGGTTATAAATTTGAAAAAAAGAAATGGAAAAGTTACATTCTGTGACTTTCAGCATTTTAAATTTCGGACTGGAGTAGAGAGTTTTTCCAAAATTATAAAACCTAAAGCCAGGGATATCATTGAAACGGATTTGACCGAAAAACCAATTTCACAAAGGGGCATACCCACTAAGAAGAAAAAGTCATTAGCAAACCTTTTGGAAAAGCAATTTGGTGCTCAATGGAAAGAGGATGAGGACCTGGTGTGGTATAGAGAACTACTGAATACTGAAGGAAATGAGGAGGAAGAGGGGGATAATGGTGAACTATGTGACTGTCTTGCAGAAGAGCATGCAGTGCATATTTAATTCTGTTTGATTTTTTATTTTTTTTTCTTAACAATGATTCTTTGTTCAATTTATAAAAGTATATTATATTTAGTTTGTTCAGGTTATACAGGGTGTCCCAGCTTATTCGAAGCGGTCTCTGTAGGCCAAACGATGGACTTTTTCAAAAAACTTTTTGAAAATTCAAGTACAGGATCACAATGGCCATAATTTAAAATTATTTTGGAGTATACAGAGTGTCCCATATGACAGTGGCATATCAAAGTTATGTTTTTTTAAATGGAATGCTCCAATGTTATTGCATTTTTAGATTGTCTGAGAAGAGAAAATAAGATTGACTTTTACAGTTGGTGTTTAAATTCAGAAGTTTTTGAGTTATAAACAAGTGAAAATCATCATTTTTCAAGTTCAAAGCCCTGTACAACGAAAACGGCTGAAGATAGAGAAAAACGGCTTACATGTCCCTATTTTACTTTTTCATGTACTGTCTTATCATGTAGATGAAATGTTTATACAGGGTGATAAAAAATTTAAAAAATTCTGAGATTTCTCCACGCGTCGCCAAATAAAAAAATCAAAGAAAGTAAAAATTTTTCTATACCACAGAATAGTACATAAAAAGTTAAAATAGGGACATGTAAGCCGTTTTACTCTATCTTGAACCGTTTTCATTGTACAGGGCCTTGAACTTGAAAAATGACGATTTTCACTTGTTTATAACTCAAAAACTTCTGAATTTAAACACCAACTGTGAAAGCCAATCTTATTTTCTCTTCTCAGACATTCTAAAATTGCAATAACATAGGAGCATTCCATTTAAAAAAACATAACTTTGATATGCCACTGTCATATGGGACACTCTGTATACTCCAAAATAATTTTAAATTATGGCCATTGTGATCCTGTACTTGAATTTGCAAAATTTTTTTGGAAAAAATCAATCGTTTGGCCTACAGAGACCGCTTCGAATAAGCTGGGACACCCTGTATGAGTACAGTGAAAACCGGATATAACGACATTGAGGGGACCATCAATATGCGGTCGTTATAGCCGATAGTCGTTATAGGCAATTAAATGCATTTTTTACTAACTGACACCACATACCACATACCATATGATATTATGTATCTAAATTCAAAGGATTAATGTCTGTATTCATCAAACTTCAAAATATAACCCTGGGGTTAAATTTTGAATTCATCAAACTTCAAAATATAACCCTGGGGTTAAATTTTGAATTTTCTGACAGTTGATTGGTCTAATGCTCAATCCCTACGAACGCTACGAATTTTGAACCAATGACATGTTCCAAAATATAACCCCAGGGGTTATATTTATTGATGAATACGGGCCTAAGAGGTTTAAATAAATAATACGAATATAAAGGCATCACAATTTTCAAATACATATTTATCTACCAAAAATTTATTAATTTTTGAGGATACAGGTAGGTATGTACAATTTTAATTTTTTATCATGTTCTGCTAAAGGGCAAACAGCCTCAGTTCGCTCCTGAGCCATCCTATTCAGAGAAATACCTAAATCACCTCCATTGTCCGATCACACAATAAAAAACCAAATAAAAACAGGCCCTCGCCCGACGACGGGAAGCGTAAAATTCAGAATTTACAGCATAAACATCCGTCAGTCGTTATAACCGACACGATTCCGTGAAAAATCCAAGATCACTACGTCGCTATTACCGATACGTCGCAATAAGCGATGTCGTACTAAACGGTTTCTATGTAAGGTGATTTTTATGAGACTAAACTGGGACTTCAACATTTGGTCGTTATATCCAGAACGTCGTACTAAACGATGTTGTTATAATCGGTTTTCACTGTATATGTATTTTTGTTTTTGTTTTTGAGAAATATACATTTCACGACTTAATATTTTCTACTTATAAAGTTAATATTTTCAACAAATTAGTGCGTCGTTTTCAGATTTTTATATCAAAAACCGATAAATTTCAACTTTTGTACCAAAAAGCGATAAATCCGATTTTCTTTTTTTTGAGGTTAGGAATTGAAATTTCATATTAGCACCTGGCGACCCATTTCCTAATATTCATATGCATCCATATTCATATCGAAATCATAGCTGAATATCCAATTTTTCGCACAACATGTTTTTCCTGATTTCCCACAAATTTACGTTTTTGGATTTATCGGCTTTTGCACGCGAGCTCCACAAATGTACATACAATTTTATTAGGATTATTGTTCTTCTCTTTCTGTGAAATAGGAATGAATTATCGCATCTTTTTTTAATAAGGTATCCAAACCGCATTCAACATTTCTATCCAGCATAATCCTGGATTTATAATGGTTAATTTTACTGGGGAAACAAGTTTGTCCCGTAAATTTCAAGTTCATGGCTGTTCTTTGTTCATAATTGTCTGAATGTTGTATTGTGACCTGTTAGTGAAGTTTAATATTTCTGATGAATGATTTCAAATTATTTCAGTTTGTTTTTATTAAGGATTATCTGAAATCGGCATGTTTTATTCGGATACCCCAGTCTTGTTCTTGAATATGAGATACATTTTATTTTTACATCTTTATAAATCAGATCAGTATTTTCTGTTGTATAATTTTAAGTAAATATGAATATTCTGTAGAGGTTTACGCAAAAGCAATCGTCTGGAAAAGTTCTGTTTCGCCGAATGTTCGTCAAACATGCCAAACTCGCCGAATACCGAATTCCTACTTCTTTATTATTTAAATAAAATTACACTTACCATCATGATTGAGCAAAACATCCACTGGCGTATCATGAGCGGTCAAATGTACTTTTCTACTTGCCACAATCTCATCGATGTTGCAAGCAGTCATATCTGTGTCCATCATGATATCCAAAAACGAGTTTCGTTGCCTTGGGCCTATCTTTTTAACCAGATCAATTTCAGATGTCTGAGTCGAGGGACTATCCATCAAAACAGAGCTAGTGTCGTCTTCTTCAAAATCTAATGTTGTTCTGGATAAGGATACAGGAATTGGAGGCAGAGATTCATCGGCTGCCAGATCATCTTTATTGGAAAAATCGATACCACCAAGACCTTTAAACTTAGAAGCTTCCTTACGTTGAGCTCTTGACTTGTAGTTGTATAAGCCGCCAAACTCACTTTCGTCTGAATCGGAGGATTTGTCGCATTGTGTTTTGAGAATTCTTTCCAGCTATATTAAAAAAATATTGCTTAGTATTTCTGATAATATTATATAAAAGGAGGGTATGGACGATCTTACAAATAAAAACACTGCAACATGCATTTACTTCTAAAAGGTATCTGTGGAATAATTAAGTGGAAAATTCACAAAAGAAAAAAAAAGTGTTATTGTAACAAATAAAAATTTTACACTGTATTTAACTGAAAAAACTTCAGCAGGAAATTTTAATGAAAAAATCTATAATATTAATGACAAATTTCTCCACAATAACTATTGTATTGTATTGCGTGGGGACTAGGACCTAAAAATCCTATGTCTCCCCTTCTGGTGACTATATGATTATAGAACCCCATGCAGTTCCCATTCTCAGAGGACATTTAGGAGTTTTGAGGATTCTAAAGATGGCAAGTCTTTTTCCTCTGGTTGGTAAAGACCTAGACAGCACAGTCTTCTTGGTTGTCCTGCATGGCACTCGACCAGATGTACCTATTGGGGTTTTGTCTCCCTCCATGCAAAATCTAAAGGTTTGGTTACTTTGTAGAACAATCTTGTTAATTTGTGCTCCGAGTTTGGTGAATAGTAAAATTGCATGCGCATGTGAGTGATCAGATTTGCAGATTGGAAGAGAAAATAATTATTGATGCATTGCGAGCGAAGTATTTTTATGATTCAAATAAAAAATTTCAATATAAATAACAGGAAAAGCATGAAAGATAAATTACCAAACATGTACATACCTTCCGACTATCAACTATAGTAGAAGTGATGCCCTTGCATTGACTCTGTCTACTCAAATCGGTTTTCCGTAGTTTGTCATCTGTTCTTTCATAGTAAGTGTCATCTTCATCCTTACCAAATCCAAATTTGGAGAAGTGTTTGACACTAAACACCCAAGACCCAGTTTCGGGTCGATACTCCAAGAACTTGGACCCTTGTTTCTCAGAGACACGCTTCAGCTTATCAGGAAAAGTGCTCTTCATTATTGCTTTTACGTCAGTTATTGGCTGACCAGTAATGGGCTCTTTTGGATACATATGATCTAATGTTACCTGAGCTTTGCGATTCAAACCGGTACCTTCAGGTGGTTTAGTCGCTTCATCTGGATAAACTGAAATTTCTCTATAACGGAAGAAGACAATTTCATCCAGGTTCAAATTGCATACATCCATAGCTTCCGGGAAGTACACATTCCCGTAACCACTTCGACCAACAGTAAAACCTTGTACAATGCAAGTACCATCATCATTCAGATAATTTTCAAGTTCTTGAAGATCGGGAATTGTATAATATTCTGGCCTTGTCAGGACAATGCCACAAGGATGCTTTTTGTTGGGATCGTAGCTTGACGGCACCACACCCAAGGTGGGAACTTTGGAAACATAAGGAGTTGAACTATTTGTGGGACAAATTACAGAGGACGCTGGCGAACCTGTCGTTGCACTTACTGGACCAGAACTTTTCATAAATGGTTTAGAGACGATTAGCGGAATTTCATCAGGAACAGGGGTGGAACCTAAAAATATTAACTTATTCAGTAAATCAACAGCTACAGAATCTACAAAGTATATTAACAAATATAAAAACTCCCATGCTTATTCTGAGACTAGATTTAAAAGGTAAGCTTTTTTATTGAATGTGATTCATGGAAATAAACAAAGCCGTTCATAAAATTTTAAGGAACTGATACTCACGTGCTGATACTAACGGTGAATCACTGTCAACCTCTGTCTGTGTTGCACAATCCAGGGAACGATTCCCGGACTCATTATCAGCACTGACATTACTTGAATGAACCGCTTCAACTCCAGATTGATTTCCATCTGTTTTTTCTGCAAGCAACTTCTGTAGTTCTTGCACAGTTTCTTCATCGTTCTCATCTATGGTTTTTACAGGTTCAGTTTGCTTCTTGATGATCAATCGTTTCAGAGAACCTCTAGACCACATCTTCTGCATCATATCATTTTCATCTCTAAGTGCTGCTTCAATAAATGGATTTTTCTGAAAATTATGAAAACAAAATGTCAATTAACATCCACATAAAAACACTCTGTTATAATTAACCAATGATCGTCCAGGTAGAATCACATTTAGATTGGATGTGGTAAACGATGATACTCTTGGTGAACTCCTCTCTATGATACTTTTCAATTCTGCAGGGTTTGTTGAATAAGAACTTTGGGGTTCAGGTCTAAACGGCTGCAAACCAGCCAAGTGAGCTGAATGACCAAAAGGACTACCTCCTGCAGCATCTAGATATGATTCTTGTTCAGCAGGCGGACATGGGCTAAAAATGAAATAGTAAATTTATTAAAATGTTCATTTTCGTAACGATTCACTTAATAAGATGGATTGATAAATTAATAATTACTCACAAAAGCGGCTGCTGTTGCTGCTGCTGCTGCATATTGAAGTTTGGCATGCTAGACATAGGTGCATTTGAGAATAATCCACCACCTGTTGTACTGTTTCCAAATAAGCCACCTGGTTTCGCGGCTGTATTACCAAATAGGCCAATAGACTGTTGTGGTTGTTGTAAACCTAAGAAATAATATTGCAAATATTATCTTTATTTAATTATCCATTTTGTAGTATTTATTTATTTGTTTATATACAATTTTCTAACCTTGAAAATTAGAACTAAATGGCTGTGCAGTCTGAGTCAAGCCCTGAGTAGGTGCCTTTCCGAAATTTCCAAAAGAAGACTGCATTGGTCCAAAAGAACTGGGTTGTCCAAAGCCAGTGTTAGCAGTAGAAGTCTGTCCAAACATCCCAAACCCAGTGGTAGGCTTAGGCGCTTGAAACAAGGAGATACTGGTTGTGGCTGGTGGATTGAAAGAAAATCCACTTGTCTGACCAGCATTGAAACCGGTATTCTGTTGGGTGGACTTCCCAAATAAATTACTTGTAGTTCCAGAGGTCTGCAGTGACTGTCCAAACATTCCCCCTCCTCCTCCAGCAAACCCAGGCTGCTGGGTCGGCGGGTTACTCCCAAACAGTGAAGTCTGTGTGGCACTCCCAAAAGGAGCTTTTGGCTGTGTTGCTCCGAATGACGGCGCAGTCGGAGTGGTACCGAAAGCACTGAAACTATTAGTCTGAGCAGTTGAAGATCCAAAACCTGTGTTTGGTTTTCCAAACAATCCTGTAGGTTGAGCACTAGGCTGTGCAGAAAGGCCAAATCCAGTCGATGGCTGTCCGAATGACGGTGTTGCTTGACCAAAAGCTCCTGGCTGACCGAATGCGCCCTTGGTTGCGTCACTTGTATTGGCAAACATGCTTGGTGTGGCAGATGGTTGAGAGCCAAAAGGACCAGCAGCAAATCCAGAGTTTTGTTGGGGACCTGAAGTACATTAGGAACATTCACATCAAATAAAAATAAAAGTAACTGTCACTCCAAAAAAGTGTAAGTGTAGTTGCAATTAATGATATTTGAAAATTGCATGGCTCGACTTGAAATCCGTTAAATATTTTTATAGAAGGTGAAACCAAAACAAATTGTTCATTTTTACCCACCATGTCATCAAAAATCCGCTCAAAAATCTCTTCAATTAAAGGGTAATAAAATTTTCATATGATTTTACCTGCTACTTCAACAATTATTCGGATAGGTTGGAAGAATACACACTTTCGCAAATAATTCATATCACTGTCCTTCATTTTACGATGGCATTTATATCAAGATACTGTTTTCCTCCTAACACCATATTGGTGTCAGTTAATGAATTGCAAGTGATATTGTGAAATAATAATAAACTAACCGATTCAATTGTCTGTCGCAGCAATACTCATGAGTTATAACTTTGATAAATTCCAGGCGGGGCATTTTAAAAATCGCCATTAACCATTTAAATATGACTCCTAACCAGGGTTCGCCCGATTTAAATCATTTGATTTAAATCACGATTTAAATCAACGATTTAAATCAAGTGATTTTTTTATATTAATCAACGATTAAAATCAAAAAAATCAAAAATCAGAAATGTTTTTATGGAGCTTTTTATTTTCTATAATAAATTTTAATTGGTGCCACAAAAATCACACAATATTATATAGAAGGGTGAAAGGTACCATAAACCTCAGATAGTAATAATTATTATTGATGAACACATTGAAAACATATTTTATTGCTTTCTTTTGAAACTTGAAACCTTCAAAGGGTGATCATAATTTATGTATTCCTGCTTTAAGTTTGAATAGATGCAGTAGGTAATTATGGGAACAACAAATTATTGTATCTATTATTATATTTCATCTCCTGCATCTTTCCTTTGATCTCACTTAGGCTGGACTATGAACTTGGATATAAAAAATAAACAATAAAGGAACAAGAATATTTGTCCCTTTTTATTATTATTTATTATGTGATCTTGAATAGTGAAAGGGTTTGGGGGGCTTTTTGTGATACTTCCGCGCCCTAAAGAATTCTTCATAAGTATAATGCGTAGAAAATGTTTCTAACTTTTCTGAATTTTAACTGATTCTGGTAAATAAATTTGTTTCAATTCTTAATTTGAATTTTATTATTTTTAATTATATAATTCAACAAAACCAAAAGTGAAGAAAAAAAATACAAGAGAAAACGCAAAATTCATGGTGTGGCGACCACTTGTTAGCCTTAACGAAAATATATGAAGCAAAAACTTCTCACATATCTGATGTGAGAGCGGAAAATAGATCATACCACATTATTAGAAATTAAAAAAAAATTAAAGAAATCAAAAAAATCAAATAAATCAAAAAAATCACGATTTTTTTGATTTTTTTAATTAAAATCATTGATTTTTGATTTTTATAAAAAAATCATGATTTTTTCGAACCCTGCTCCTAACTCAAAAAGTCGATGGTCGAGTTGCATATTATGGAACAAAGATTGGAATGTTGCTGGTTCAATTTCTAAGTTAAAAAACTATTTTTTATGACTTTTTAAATAAAACAAATCAGTTTCCATTACCTACTAGAGACTGTTTAAATTTCTTATTTCATTCAATTGATTTCAATTATTAATTGATGCACGAGACAGTTTTATTTTATTTATTAGCAAGCAGATTTATGTAAACTGGGATGAAAGAATGTTAGCATTCTTTCTGCTAATAGCAACTAACACCTAGAGCATTTACCTTTTCGATTTGCGACATAATCCTCATAGCGCAACTCCTCCAGTGATTTATTCTCATATTCCTTCATGCAGGTTATGCAATAATGTTTGGTACTAATCTGACTAGGAATGCCCCCTTTTTGCATTGTATCTGACCCAGTTACCGGATTAAATTTTACTGTGGTACCGGTCTGTGCAGAAGGATTAACAAACGATGATGGTCCAAATATACTAGCACTTCCACTTGGTTGAAACATTGATGTAGCAGGCTGTGCCTGGGACGGACCAGAATGGCCAAAGAGTGTTCCCGTCTGAGGAGACCCAAAAGAACCAAATGCCGGTTTTGATTGCTGACCAAACGCAGTTGAACCAAAAAGAGGTGTCGCTGATTGTTGAGGTTGTTGTTGTTGACCAAACATGGCACCGGAACCTACAACAATTAAATTAAGTAATCTTAAATTCACTAAAAAAAAACGTTTTTAGATGCTTGGTAAATAGCAGCTACATAAATTCACATAAATAACTGCAAAGAAATATTTTTTACTCAGTTCACAGGTCTATAATAATTATTTGTATGTCTATTGCAATGAAACACCTTACGAACAGATACACTTGATACTAAATTTGTTATTTATGAGGAACAGATTAATTAGACTAATATGAAAATAAAACTCTGAACAAAACTAATGTAGGCTGCTGTAAGTGTTGCGATGTGAATTAACGATAAAATAAAAATGGTTCAGACAGAAACAGGCTATTCAACATGACCAAACTGAACCAGGATGCGCTTAATCAACTGGTTGGGGCGCGCTCAATGGTCAGTCTGAACGGGCACTTGTAACTGATCGGGGCGAGGGGGATCCACTCTGTCTCAAATGTGGAACAGATGACCGGGACTCCTGCTATTACATTTGCATATGATGAATATTTTTGCTTAGTTTAATTACATTTCCCCGAAATCAGATTAAGAAGTGTATACATTTACGAGCCAAGCGTTTTGCGAATCGAATAAAAACCCCTCGGTTGAAAATATTTTCACATCTTCACATCAAACTTGTAAGATTGTTAGAAGATTGCAAGATAAGTCTAAGATTTTTCTTAAAAGTGAACAGCCCCATCCCTAAAATATCGAAATCCCCATCAGTACTAGGGCTGTATATTTCCTACAAATTCATTAAACGTGTAATCGTAGTTATTAAAGGCGTTTAAACAACGTTTATGTAGTCTCATTTAAAGAAATCAAATTTCTACTACCAGGCAGCAGGTAGTAAATTAGAGGGCTATTATTGATGCCACTTAACAATTTTATGAGCTTGTTTACAAAAGGGAGTTTTAATATTGCAGGTTCCGTATAACTAATAATAATTGTCCTGAATTGAAAATTTTTCATTAGCCGATTAAACGTGTAGTAGATTTCTTGAACGAATAACAACCTTGAAACGTTTAAACGCTGCATCCCTAATCAGTACTATCATAGACCTAGAATATAATATTATATAATATAATATAATATAATATAATATAATATAATATAATATAATATAATAATATAATATAATATAATATTATATTCTAGTGCCCGTATTCACAAACGATAATTTCCTAAATAATTACGTAATCAATTATCCCCATCTCATTCTATTGCAAAAAAACTGCATATCTCCATCTCACTCATTTAATTAATTACGTAACTATTTAGGAAATTATCGTTTGTGAATACGGGCATAGGTCTATGAGTACTATGCATATTAACAGACCACAGCATCTGGATCAACATTCAGCGCATGTTGATAATTACTTCTCTCGTTATTACAGACCAAGTCATGGTTCCTAAGTTCCTAATCTTATAGGTGTAAATAAATAAATCATCCTGACAATGGGTCAAAGTGCCAAAATTCACAGTTTTAAAACTTTACACAAGAATGAAAAGCATACAAATACTTACCAAATCCAGTTGAGGAAACAGGAGTTCCGAAAGGATTAGCTTGCTGGGGTTGGAACATAGGATTAGTGGTCGGTTGACCAAATCCAGAGGTAGGCGCAGTTCCGAACCCACCTGCAGGCGGGTTTGGTTTATTAAACAGCTGACTCTGTCCGAAAGGATTGGGAGCTGGGGTTGGTTGAGTTCCGAATCCTAAAACACAGAAGGGGTTGAGGTAATCAACGTGCACAAACTGCACAATTTTGTAATGAAATTCATACCAAAGCTGGTAGACGGTGTAGCACCAAAAGGTTGGTTAGGTGGAGCTCCAAATCCAGGTTTGGCGGCAAACATTTTGTTTGTATTTCCTTCACTCAGAAATATTAGTAAAAACCAGATGTCGTATGTCTACTCCACGAGTTACAGTACACAGTCAATTAAAATTATTAGGATGTTCAATTTATGTACATTTTATTCCTGTTAAGTTCCAGAGGTCCAGGTTTCAGAACCTGAAAGTCATATGAACATGTGGAAAATAAAAGCTAAAGCAGGCTAAAATTACGTGTGAAACTTCAAAATTTACGGTTTCAACTCACCACAGGCAAATTCCAAAAATGATTCGACTAGAACTTACACTTTTTGTTAGTTTTCAGTTTGTGTTCCTACTTTTTGTGTACTGTACACTGTACCCTATCCCCTATACACATACACCACAGAATAAACTAATCACACAGAACAGAAATTAGTCTATTCTGTGCTAATCATACACCTAGTTGTTTTGTTTGTATAAAATATGTTTGTTGGTTG
The DNA here is from genome assembly GCA_910589415.1 of Malachius bipustulatus. Lineage (NCBI taxonomy): Eukaryota > Metazoa > Arthropoda > Insecta > Coleoptera > Melyridae > Malachius > Malachius bipustulatus. The sequence goes on from OU342630.1 coordinate 13,010,548, forward strand.
GTTGTTGGTTGGTTGATTGTTGTATTGTTGATTTTGAAGTTTGAATTGAACTGTAAAACTGTTGTTATTTACGATGTTGAGTTGAGATTACTTTTTTGAATGAAGTAAGTGGCATTAATAACAGTTGGCGTCGATTGTTGTTTGTCAATATTCACAATTCACATCCGTCATCCGTCATCTACTGGATGCGCTCACAACACAATGACAATTAGGGAACCTGTATTACCGACACTGACGCTTACTAGGATAGCGCATTCTCATTCTCACAAAAAGTTGGGAAAAAAGTCGGAAATGTCAAATTTAACTTCAAAAACGTCAGATTTTCCATGAACGTACATGCAACTGTCTAAAAATTCACATAATTTGTTATTAAGTCTGCGTATTTTAAAAAAATTGTAAACTTTTTGAAATGACCCAGATTGCCTTTACCAATGTCAATGCGCATGTTAAAATCGAAAACGTAGAGTTTCTACCATTCACTGATCTTCTATGGATTCAAATGTCAGTCGTCAAGCTTACAAATTTAGAAACGTCAAATGTCACTGTCAGTCTTCTCTTCGTAAGTTACAAAGATGTCTTGAGCCTGGCGTGGCCTCGCGGTTAAGTAGCGAGAACTGCTTGATCGTTGGATCCGTCGGACTGAGTTCGATTCTCAGTGAAGGCTCTGGGTGTCTGTGTTGTTTCTACTATTTATTTGGTATACTTGAGGCTGGGTGTATGAGCAAGAGGCTCCAAACCCATATTACCGGTGTGGAGCGACTTTGTCTTACCTACATAGGGAAGACCGATGCTCCCCCTTTAAAAAAAACAAAAAAAAACAAACAAAGATGTCTACCAACCTATTTCCGCTGAATTTTGCCATGTTTTTATCTCATGTCACATGTCGCTCTTGATTCTTATTTTTCATGCCGTTTATTTAACCATTTATTTGATCGATGTCTTATTTAAATTGTCTACTGAACATTCTTGATTTAATTGCTGTTTATTGACTTATACTTTTGATTATTTATTTATACTTCATGAACATATTTATTCAACGAAACTGTCCAATTGATTATTGTTTATCTTGATTTCAAATTGATCATTGTAATTGTAAAGTCAGGTTCTCTTATTTTTCTGTGAAATCAATCAACGTAAAGGTCATTTCTCGTTCTTCGTCAAACTCAATTCAAAAGGGTGGATCATTCTGATTGATAATTGTTTACCGAACTTTTGAACTAGAATGTATGGGCCTTATGTGAATCTAACTAACATTTTCGTCCTTGCCTGGGGAGCCACTTAAACAGCCACCGGATAGCATCCTAGTCGGACTTCGGATCTCAGGGGCTCCTCCAACTATAGGTGGGTAGTATCTTAAACAGACCTCATTACACTGTCTACTAACAAAACTCATTCCCATGGTTATCTTAAAGACCTAGATTTCTGTGGTAATGCTTCAGTTTAAAATTATTCGCGGTCGCGAAAATGAGTCAGAATGAAAGAGGGTTCATTAGTTTTGGTGACGGTTGTCGAGACGATTGATCTACGCTTTTCAAACCACCGTTGATTCTTTTCATTTCGGGATAATGATCAAGGTTTTTCTCGGCCACGCTCTTTTTACTCGTGAATCCCAGCGAGCGTAATAAAGGCACTGCTTCTCTTGGAATAAAGTAGGTGTTTTTAAAATTCATTTGTTTCACTAATCTCAAATCTCCCACCTTTTGCTTCATGTCTGTGTATAAAAGAACCAATAACAAGGTAGGTTACTACACAACAACGTAAGGTCCACCAACAGACGAAAAACTAGACAGATCACGAGCCAAGGTAAATCACGAGCCAAGGTAAATCACGAGCCAAGGTAAAACAACGATCACAAACGTAAGTAAGTAATGTTGGTCATTATATTTGAAATCGGGGCGGGTTAATCTTTAAATTCAAAACATCCAAGAATTCAGGGAGGGAAAACCTCAAATTCAAATCAAGCATTTAGAGCGGGAATCCAAACAGTCATTCATGACAGACAAGTTGACTTTTCAAACGTCAAAGAGGTTCTTATTCTTTTCAGTCATTCAATTTAAGGGGGCCACATTACTGAATTTACTGCGCATGACGCAGGATCTCAATTTTTAAAAGGTAGGTTACACTTTACACTACAATCTGTATATGGGAGGGTCTTATAGGGGTACTAAAATAATACTGCCGTTCGTGTGGTCTATCAAGACGCTTTGTCTCTGTAACTACGTTAGATATCGAGTTAAAAATTATACCTACCTAATACAATTATTATATCTACAAGTCTACAGCTTCTTAGATCCTATAAACCCGTAATATGTTTTTAATATCCACTGAAAGAGGATTCCTCCATTTCTATCCGTGTTTTTATTTTGTTTCATTTTTCAAACTTCGCTTTTTTCCACGATGACTATTATACGCCTATGACCAAATGCGTGAAAAATATCCAGCTGTTCAAACATAACCGTGTTAAGTAAACGTCAACGAAGTGAATGCGCTACCCTAGTAAGCGTTAGTATCGGTAATGCAGGTTTCTTAGCCAGTTTATCCATTTACAATAATCCCTCTCTTATTATAATTTATGCTCCTTGACGCTACCCTAGCAAAGCGTTATAGCGAATTCGAGTTGGCTGCACTTGCTCGGAGCGAGATCGACCTGTCTCTGAATCTGTTCTGCCTGCCCAGAATTCTGCTCCAGTCCGGAGCAGAACTTTCGCATTTCTACTCTGTATGGAACCGAACTGTGTCAGGTCAGACCAGAACCAGAGCCACAGCCAGACCGCCATGCACCGGTGCAGTGCAGTGTGCAATCCAGTCTCCCTCCAGTCTGCATTTTCGTATAGCCTTCTACTAAAAAAATACCTATCCCTATCCTATACCTATCACGGTTGTTTGTTGTTATGATGTTATTTCTTATTATAACAGAGTCGTGGAACTACAAGGCGTTATCCCTTTTAATTATTGTAATAAGTTGTACTTCATACAATACGTAAATAATGTACTTATCCACAAATTTTTGGTGTAAGGAATTACTAGGAATCAGCAGTAGTTAATTTTCCCGCTATTTCTAACCTCTAAATTTATGGGAGTGCACCGTTGCACCGACAAATTTGACGGTGCAGTTTATTTTGCTCCGGGGCAGTTTCGCTATACGACTCGAACATATTTTCCTATGCACTGCCAGAGAGCAAGTGTAACTTGAACACAATTACGATATGCACCGCTAAAGTTCACTTTAACTCGAATACGATTACGAAAAGCACTGGAACAGAGTCCTACAAATCGAACACGAAATTCCGTCTCGGTGCGCACCCGGAGCAGAAAAGTGCAGTAACTTGAATTCGCTATTAGTGTCGGTAATGCAAGTTCCCTAAATGACAATAACATTCCGCGTGACGTATGATGGGTGTGGGTGATTCTGGCTGTCAATTCGTCGTTCCTGGCATGTGACTGGAACGTCGCGAAATGTCATATTTCCCCGAATAGGCTAAAGTCATTACAAAAAATGTAAACAAACAGTAATTAAAGGCGCGTTCGAATATCACCTCGCGGATGCAACGAAAAACTGAAAAGATCTATACCGTGTGACAAGTTTCAAAGCAGAACATAGACGAATAGCATGGGAAATCATATATTTGCAGTTTATTTCTCACCACTTTTATCTACAAGAACGGTTAATGGTGTCTATTGGAAGAGAATTATTTTCTGAGCACGCTGATACCAAATACTTAATAATTAACAGTTTTTTTTTATCATGCCAGAAGAACTTAAACATTTCCAAAATTAAAATTGTGAGCGGCCATGACATGCCTAATTCGAATAATTTTGTTACTGTCAAAACAAACATTTTTAATTACCAATACGCGTTTCCCTGAAAAGATTGTCAATGAATAATAATAATGGCTATATTCTAATGCGGGACGCGTTTTTATCGCCGTGGTATTATTAATTGGCCGGCCAGATCTCCCGATTTAGCAGAGCTTATCCTTGTTGTGATTTTTCTTGGGATCTTGGGGTTACCAAAAACAAAATTTACAGAGCTAGTCATTGCTGAATGTGCACTCGTTAATAGCCAACAACTCGGACAAGTCCGAAGCACAAATTTATAAAAGGATGGGAATATTGATTTCAAAATTAAGGACTGTTTGAATATTTGTTGTACTTCGTTATTGTTTTAGTTCAATTATTTTACGTGTTTATTTTTCACAGTCAATTTTTGGTAAAACAAAATGATGGTAAATGAGGATTTTCGTAATTGTTTAGTGTGATGTTCAATCAGAATTAAAATAAATTAAATAATTGAAAATATTTGCTTTGACAGACAAAAATTTATCCGAATTTAGCATTTCATGGCTGCTCATCTTTTAATTTTGAAAATGTTTAAGTTCTTCTGGCATGATAAAAAAACTGTTAATTATTAAGTATTTGGTATCAGCGTGCTCAGAAAATAATTCTCTTTCGATAGACACCATTACCGTTCTTATAAATAAAAGTGGTGAGAAATAAACTGCAAATATGTGATTTCCCATGCTATTCGCCTATGTTCTGCTTTGAAACTTGTCACTCGGTATAATCAGCCTGGTACGAGATACATCCGACATGTCAAGGAATATCCGAACGAAATAGAGAAATAGATGACGAGTGACATTACTGACATTTAATTAATTTTAATTAATTTTAATTTAATTAATAATTTCCTAATTGAAACTCATCTAATGCAAACGGAAATAACCTCATTTGATTTTCAAATATTCGAAATATAGTAGGATTAACTTTAAAAAGTCAGATGTGACGTCACACTAACCATCCGAATAATTAATATTTTTAATTTCACCAGAAAATGTCAAACAGTTAATTGTCAAGTTGTAAAGGAGCGTAAATTATTGAAGAAATCATTCAAACAATGAATTGAAACGCTTACGTCAGTTTGAGAGCCACTGACAACTACATAAAATTTATTCACGTAATGACATTCTATCCTCTGTGTTATGCATTTAATTATTCTCCTTCAAAACCAATGTTGACGTATACTTATTTATGCGGGATGGAGTGTTTAGACAAACTGGACGGTTACTATAAAAACCACGTATATGAAACAAAATAAATCGAACTATATCAAAAGAATAAGTATTCTTAATCGATACGTATGACTTTTTAGACTTTATTGGACTATATTTGAATAATTTAAGCACCATAGTAATACCAAATACGTTTAACTATTTTGTTTTTAATTTTAATTTTTTTGCAAAAATGAATATTGAAGAAAGAAAATTTATCTGGCATTGCGTACTTTTCGGATGGGAGCATTTCGCTCACCGGCTGCAATAGTGGCACAACTCAAAAATAGTAATATTGGAGATATTTTTGAGTTTAAAGATTTATAAATAAATAAATTTATATCAAATAATAAAACTCGTACTATCCCCGGCACAAATCAAAAGTGTCACTATTTTACCTACGTACACCACAAGACATCCTCCTACAAAGTCAGTGGCATACTGAAAATGTACATTGGTCCGACTTAGAAGCACAAATTGTTATAATGCTTTAGTGACAAATTCGTCATATCGGGAAATCTATATGATACCTAATTTTGTGCCAGTCTTGTTGCAAGGAAAAGTATTAAATTTAACATTTGATGCAACAGTTAGTGCGATTTTAAGGATTTTTGAGTTGTGCCACTATTGCAGCCGGTGAGCGATTTGTTATCTGCTGATGATGATGATGATCCGAAACTTCTGCTGGATCAAAACTAGCAAATTGGCAAATGTTATACATATGTAGCACATCTCTTTTTTTCCAGCCATAACTTTTTGTACGAATGCAAAGATTAATTTACATGTAAACACTGTAATATCTATATTATTTGTAGTTAAGCTTCCGGGTTTACGCGGGTTTGCTCACAAAGCAAAACAAATAAAACAATAATTTAATGAACCTTTGAGGTTGAGACTCGCGTAGCCTAGCGGTTCAGTCCGCTGCCTACCGAGCCTAAGGTCGCGAGTTCGGAACTCACCGGCTCGTGTTATTTTTCGGATGCATTTTCGAAGGTATGTGAAAAATAAAACAATAAGCGACCGAACGTTTAAATTTAAATGGCATACTTGAGGCTGGGTGAATGAGTAAGAGCTCGAAATCCCGTGTTACCGGAGTGGAGCGACTTTGTCTTACCTACATAGTTAAGACCGATGCTCCCTCCTTTTTAAAAAGAAAAAAAAAATATCTGTGAGCTTGGTCGAAATAATACTCCGAGCAAATCGAGGTTCATCTTTTACCTCCGGTGCGGAATATCCAAACGATTCAGATTACGTCAATTTCCTCTATTTGCAATATCCGAACGATCTAGACGTAAATTAGCAAAAAGATTACATAAACGAACGCGCCTTAAATGTGAAACTAGAATTTGTCAGGAACAAACTGATATAATCATAGAATTTTATTCGGATATTTTAGAATTATAATATTTTAGCGTATTTGATACAAGGATACAAGTGATACAACTATACACAAGGTATGTCAGCTTATTGAGACTGAAGAAAACTCGTCTAGACGCTGCGCATGACGTCACTGTGGTGATTGTAATCCAAGCTCTATAACGGAAGAATTGAAAATATTTTAAGGTGAAAATCAACATTTGTGGAGTGTAATGAAAAGAGGTGGTGCTTACTGTGATACGATACAAATCATTTATACTGTTACGGATTTCCTAACCGTAGGCTCGACGGATAATTGGGAAACACAGATTTACTGTTTAATTTATTTATTTAATGTCCACAAGAATTTAAGATTACAATGTTACAAATATCACTACTTCTTATACACAACAACTTTACTTGGTCTATAACACTACTACTTTTCACTAGTCACTTAGGAATACCGCACTGTCTATATCGCCACTAATCGCTTGGTTCCTTCGCACACTGCTAGACTAAAAACTGACTGCGTTCGCCTGCTTGCTGGCTATTTATAGGACATCCCTACCTCTGGAAGTAGCTTCTGGAGGATTTGCGGACGGCTCGCTTCTATTTCCCGAACAAATCCAAGAGAAAGATCTCGAAAAAAAAAATATTTCAAGAAATAACTAAATCATTTTTATATACAGGGTGTCCCAGCTTATTCGAAGCGGTCTCTGTAGGCCAAACGATGGACTTTTTCGAAAAACTTTTTGAAAATTCAAGTACAGAATCACAAATGGCCATATGCCCGTATTCACAAACGATAATTTCCTAAATAATTACGTAATCAATTATCCCCATCTCATTCTATTGCAAAAAAACTGCATATCTCCATCTCACTCATTTAAATAATTACGTAATTATTTAGGAAATGATCGTTTGTGAATACGGGCAATAATTTAAAATTATTTTGGAGTGTCCCATATGACAGTGACATATCAAAGTTATGTTTTTTTAAATGGAAAGCTCCTATGTTATTGCATTTTTAGATTGTCTGAGAAGAGAAAATAAGATTGACTTTTACAGTTGGTGTTTAAATTCAGAAGTTTTTCAGTTATAAACAAGTGAAAATCGTCATTTTTCAATTTCAAGGCCCTGTACAACGAAAACGGTTCAAGATAAAGAAAAACGGCTTACATGTCTCTATTTTAACTTTTCATGTACTGTAGCGATTCAGCTCGAAGGATCACTATAGCGATCAGGCTAGCGAACCGCCTTGTAGCGAAACCACTTTTATTTAAAAGAAAAAATGATAACGCCGCAATTTACGTGCTTTTAGGATGCCCAAGTTTAGGGCGGACCTAAGATGAAATAAACTGTAACTCGTAGTAATTATTTACTGATTGGAATATTACAAATGAAATTACACCTCTCACACAGATTATAAAAATAACAATATAACTTCTAATTGATGGTAATAAAACCAGAAACACATAACAACAATTAATTAATGTGAATCGCGACAGTAGTTGAAGTCGCGTCCTTACTCTTTGAGTAACAAGTAGGTAGTCTTTCGTGCACCCGGTGCTGGTGCTGTTTTCCCAGAGTCTCAATTCTCGATTCACCCCTCACTCCCGCTTGGGTGGTACAGTAGCTAGGCATTGTTGCCAGCTTGTCACTAAAGTCCAAAATTATACATAGCTCCCCCCCGTTGAAAGGTTGATCTTTCAACAATATTGTTGAGTCAGTCCATGTGGATTGGCAGGACACTGATCTTGGTGACACTTCGCTTGAAGATCCCCATTCTCGTCTTCAATGTAACTACACGTACGATGTCGTCCTTTCCAGGATGAACTTCGGTGATTCTTCCTAGAATCCATTGTTGTGGAGGCAGGTTTTCATTTCGTAGTAGAACCAAGGCGCCGACTTGAACGTTTTTGTTGTGATTCGCCTGCCACTTGCTCCTTGCCTGAAGTGAGGTGAGGTACTCTGCAGACCAGCGTTGCCAAAAGTGTTGAACTAATTGTTGTAGTCGTTCATACAGGACCAATTTTCCAGGTAGTTCTTCGGAAACGTTAACTTGTGGTAGAGCAGTTAACACGTCGCCAATTAAAAAGTGACTAGGAGTAAGAGGTAATAGATCGTTTGGATCGTTGGAGAGTGGAGTAAGTGGCCTGGAGTTTAGGATTGACTCAATTTGACATAAAACTGTATATAAATGTTCAAAGGTTAAATGTGCATTCCCTAAAACTCGTACCAAATGAAATTTGGCTGATTTCACTGCCGCTTCCCAAAGGCCCCCAAAATTAGGTGAAATCGGTGGTATAAAGTGCCAATTTATTGACTGTTGAGTCAAGTAATTCGAAATCTTACCAGACCTTGTAGATTCCTGTATTAATTTAAATGTGTTTTTGAGTTCGTTATTTGCCCCAATAAAATTTTTCCCATTGTCTGTGTATATGTTTGCGCATATACCCCTTCTTGAGGTAAATCGTTTCAAAGCATTTAGAAAAGATTCAGTGCTTAGGTCGTTTGCAAGCTCAATGTGAACTGCGTGAGTAGTAAAACAAATAAAAATACAAAGGTAAGTTTTTACTAACCTCCTATTTCTCAATTTACCATCCTTTACTAAGAGAGGTCCAGCAAAATCACATCCGACATTAAGGAACGGACGGTTGGGTGTGACTCGTGCTCCGGGCAAATCTCCCATCATTGGTGTCACAAAAGTAGGTTTAACTTTAAAACAAGTTATGCAATGATGTAAAATTGATTTTATGGAGTTTTTACCATGTATTATCCAGTATTTGGACCTCAAAGAATTTAGGACGGCTTGTGTACCTGCATGAAATAATCTAATGTGCTCATGTGAAATCAAAAGTTTTGTAAACTTGTGATTGGGTGGCAATATTATTGGGTGTTTGGTATCAGTTGACAGTTTCGACAATTCTAATCTTCCTCCTACACGAATTAAACCTTTATCGTCTAAGAATGCATTAAGTTGATACAGTTTACTGTTCTTGTCTACTTGTTTGTTTGAGGAAAGATCCCTAATTTCATTACGAAAATGTGAATGCTGTACCAATTTTAAAAGAACATTCGTGGCATCATTTAGTTCGCTAATGGCTAAATTTGTAGTATTCTTAATTCGTGTTGTTTTTAAATTATTTAAAAATCGAAGAACGTAAGCGAAAACGCGTATTAATTTGCCGAAGTCTGAAAACTTGTCAAAAATGGATTGGTCATGATAAACCACCATAGTAGGTAATGAAATCTTAACATTTTTTCGTGTTTCAGGAATAGTATCCAGAAAAGTATTGGCGTGCATATTAGGCCAAAGTGTATTATCACGTAGTAAAAATTCAGGACCATTCCACCATAAACTTAGATCTAGTAATTGTTTTGGATTTGCGCCCCTAGACAAAATATCTGCCGGGTTTTGTTTCGATGGTACATGTCGCCATTGTTGTTTGTCTGTCATTTCTTGTATTTGTGTAACCCTATTAGCGACAAAAGTAGTCCAAGTGTTTGGCTCTCCCGCAATCCAACTTAAAGTTATGGTTGAATCGCACCACAAATGTATTGAATTAATTTTCAAATTCAGGCTCGGTGTAATTTTGTGCACCAAATTTGCCAACAATAGTGCACCACACAGTTCAAGTCTCGGTAGTGAGATTGTTTTTAATGGCGCTACTCGCGATTTTGAGCAAATTATTTTTGAATATTTTGTGGAGTCTGAATTAGTAGCAACTAAGTATACCACGGCACCATATGCTCTTTCACTAGCGTCGCTGAACCCATGAAGTTCTAAATTAATGTAAGTAGAAATTGTAATCTGACGCGGTATACGTAATTCGTTTAACAACGGTAATTTATCATAAAGATCATTCCACAAAGTATAAATCTCCATGGAAACTAATTCGTCCCAACCAGCATTGTCTTTCCATAATTTTTGCATTATGAGTTTGGCGCACAGAATAACCGGTGAAACCAACCCCAATGGATCGAAAATTCTAGATATAATTGATAGAATTTGTCGTTTAGTAATTATCGTATCGTAACTATCTAAATTGACAGAGTAAGTTAAAGTATCAGTTTTAGGATCCCAAAAGAGACCTAAAGTCTTACAAGTTTTGTCTGTAGTATTCATATTATATTGTAATAATTCACCCTTATTAGAATGTTCTAATACGTCGGGTTCATTAGAGTAAAATTTTCTCAAAGGAAAACCGTATTCATTTAAAATTTGGACAATTTCGTTTTTTAATTTGATTGCCTCCTTAATAGAATCTGCACCAGTAATTAAATCGTCCACGTAAAAAGAATTAGTAATAGTTTTACTGGCTTGTGGAAATTTATTCATATTGTCAATTGCCGTTTGATTCAAAGATCTTATGGCGAGAAACGACGCCGGTGCGGTGCCGTAAGTGACTGTATTTAAAACATAATGTTTCAAGTCACCAGTATTTTCAGAACGCCAAACAATACGTTGTAAGTGTTTGTCTGGATCCTTTACCTTCACTTGTCTGTACATTTTTTCCACGTCAGCTGTAAAAACTACGTTGTGAGTGCGAAAATTTAAAAGAATTTCAAACAATTCTGGTTGTAAAGTCGGTCCGGTCATCAATACGTCATTGAGCGCTAAACCCGTTTTTGTTTTCGCGGACGCGTCATAGACCACCCTCAGTTTAGTAGTGGTACTATCCGCCTTCACCACCCCGTGATGAGGCAAGTAATAATTCAAAATTGAATCATGTTCCTCCGGGGATATCTCTATCATATGCCCTAGATTCTCGTATTCTGTCATGAAATTCACGTAGTCGCGTTTTAATTCAACATTTTTGTCCAATCTTTTCTCTAAATTGTAAAAACGCTTTATCGCCGTGTTAAGTGAATCTCCTAAATTGTTTACATTTTCCCTAAATGGTAATGAGACTTCTATTCTACCCTTGTCATCTCGCGTATAATTTTCTAAAAAATGTTCCTCGCACTTGACATCTTCTAGACTTGCTTCCTGTTTAAATTCGTAATTTTCTGTAGCCCAAAACTTTTCCATCTGATTATGTAAATCATTATTGTTAATTGACAAATTGCAAACTGTTCGGTTGTGAGTTTCAGAATTATCTGAAATCAAAGTGCCCGAAAAAACCCAACCCAGTTTTGTTTTTTGTAGTATAGGAAGGTTTCTTCCAAATTTAATTTGTCCCACACATAATATTTCAAAGAAAATATTTGCTCCTAATAAAACGTCCACCTGGTCTGGTGTGTAAAATCGTTCGTCTGCAAGTTGAATATTGGGAGGTAAATTTAAAATCGATGCATCAAATGTAAATTGCGGTAGGTCGTCGGTTATTTTATTTACCAGCAAAAACGAGTCCTTGACCCTATATTTCTGACTTGCTGAGAGAACGGTAGCATCGAGCATTTTAGTAACGTTGCTAACTGCATTGTTTATTCCTACCACAGGTGTCTCGATATTTCGAAGTTTCAACCCCAGTTTACGAGCAAAGGAACTCGTAACAAAATTGCTCTGACTCGCACTGTCTAGTAACGCGCGGCATTCTACAGGGTTGCCACGTGAGTCCAATATTTTAATAATTGCCGTAGCCAAAATTACTTGTGATCTTCGTTTAGCTGACAAACAATGCATTGTTAAATTAGGAGTAGTAGTTACATTTACATCAGAATAATTATTATGGTCGTGCGTATTTTCTTCGTTTTCAGAAATAGGACCTTGTTGAAGGGTTTCATTTTTGTTAACGTTATTATTATTTTTAGGAACTCTTTCGTTAAACAGGTGAAGCAAAAAGTGGTGTTTCCGATTGCAGTGTTTGCATCTCGGAGAATTGCATTCGTTATTAGTATGATTAGGTCGTAAACAATTTAGACACAATTTGTGTGTTTTAATTTGCGAGTAAAGTTCTGAAGATGACATTCGATGTATCTTGTTGCAATTAAAATTGAAATGATTCTGTTTACAAAAAGCACATCCCAAGTAACACAGTTTCATCTAAAAGATGTATTTTTAACGTCCAGTATATACATCTACAGACGGTAGTTTGTAGACTATAATTTTGAAGCAAAATGTCCGCGGCGTAGACCGTCTATGCGACGTCTACAGTATGCATCTATTAGATGTCTTCCAATATACATCGAATAGATGCCTACAGTATGCATCTATGAGACGTCTACAATATGCGTCTATTAGATATCTACAATGTGCATCTATAACGTAGATTATGGGTGAATCTATAGGGTGTATAGCAAAGACGTCTATAGATGGTAACTTATAGACTACAATTTTGAAGCAAAATGTCCGCGGCGTAGATCGTCTATGCGACGTCTGCATTTATACATCTTTGAGATGTCTTGCAATATGCATCGATTAGATGCCTACGGTATGCATCTATTAAGCATCCACAAGATGCATCTAATAGACGTGCTCATTATACATCAATAAGATGCCTACAATATGTATTTATGAGACGTCTTATTATGCATCTATGAGACGTCTACAATATTCATCTTAGAGATGACGACACTATGCGTCTATGGGACGTCTGTAATTATGCATTAATGAGATATCGATTTTTGTCTTCTGATTTATTGGGGCAGGTTTTTGGTTAAAATACTACTTTTTTAATTTTATAATAACAGAAACGTTTCAGGGCCGATTGGTCCCTTGTTTAGGTAGTCATAAAAGTGTAACAAACTTAAAAATATTTAAAAAAACTATACTTACCTAATACAATAATAAAATGGTCGTAAAAATGGTGTAGGTATATAAAAAATTTTAATTTTAAGTTTCGAAAAAATAAATTGAAAAATCATTAATTTTTTCGAAATTTAAAATAATTTTTTTATATAAACACCATTTTTACGATCATTTTATTGTATTAGGTAAGTATAGTTTTTTTTTAATATTTTTAAGTTTCTTACATTTTTATACATTTTTATGAGTGAACAAGGGACCAATCGGCCCTGAAACGTTTCTGTTATAAAATTAAAAAAAAAAGTAGTGTTTCAACCAAGAACCTGAACCCCAATAAACCAGAAGACAAAAATCAACATAAAGGAAGGTTCAATAGAACTTATCAAATTTATACCTATAGGGTGGGAGTGGGAGTAGGTAAACTGTGACTGAAAATACATATAATAATGACAACAGATATATATATGTAATATGTTATTCTATTAATCGATCCTGGGAATTAATAAACTAACTTGAGTTTTCTGAAAAGAACAGAAAACGACATTTAAAGTTTTTAAGTTCCACAAAATCTATTCTAATTCTAAATCTAATAATACGAGTAACAATCCTTATTTTTAATAAATTTTACAGACTGATTTCCTTTATATCTGGTCTTTCTCGTTCTCTCTTAATTAATCGGTTTCGAGCTTATCAGTTTATCACTGAATAGCGGCAAATTTAAAATATACGACATAGTATGTTTACATCTCCCCCCCCCCGTAACGAAGAAAATTCTTCGGAACGAAATTTTCTTAAAGTGAAGTAGTTTTTTCTCCTTCCTGATATAGAACCGCCTGGGCTGGACTTAGTTTGGTAATGTGATATAGATTAGATTCCATTTTCTTATGGCCAGTATTAATTTTGTAAATTGATTTCGATATTTTTTCTATGATCTCGAATGGTCCAATTCTTAACTCATCTAGTTTTTTTCTGTTAAGTTTGTTTCCATTCTCGATAAATACCATATCTCCTACTTTTAGCTCAACATTTTTCCTATACTTATCAAATCTCTCTTTGTTATAATTGTGTGATTTGAGTGTGTTTTGTAGCGCTTTTTCTCTATCTTTTATCCAGTCTCCAGCTTTACATTGTAGTTTTAGTTCGTTGGGCAATGTTGTAACATCTGTGCCTTCCAGTAAGTATTTTGGGGCATATTTTGTGACGGTGTGTTCTGTTTTGTTATATTTCTCCACACAATTTTGAGCTATTGTTGTCCAAGCTTGTTTTGTTTCTTTTTCATTTATTTTACATCTAATTTTGTTAATCAGTGTCTGGTTTAACCTTTCGTTTAGACCATTTGAAAACGGTGTATCTACTGCTGTGAAAATAATAGGAATGCCCTTTTCTTTAAGAAATTTTTTAAAGTCTTTTGAATTAATCCCTGGGTATTGATCGGTTAATATTTTTCCTATTTTGTGATCTTCCGCAATTTTGTCAACCAATTTTATAAAATCATGTGCACTTTGTGTTTTTGAAGTTCGGATGTAAGCGTATCTGGTAAAATGATCCACTAGAAGATGTAAGTATTTCTTTGTTGAGCGGCATCCTCCGAATCCTCCTATTGTATCTATTGAAACTATTTCAAATGGTTCCTTTGCTGGACCTAAATGCGATAGAAGGCCAATTTTTTCTCTTCCTCTCGATTTGTTTTTGATACATATGTCACAGTTTTTACAAATTTGGTTTATGTTTTGAATTAAATTTTTTGCTATATAGAAAGGTCTAATTTTATTTTGTACTTGTGTTATTCCTATATGACAGAAATTTTGGTGTATTCTCTTAATTAATTCCTTGCTAAATTCTTCAGATAGGATGATTTTTTCTTTTTTGTTTACTTTTTTATAGTATATATTGTTTATTTTCTTAAATTTATCTATTTTACTCTGCAAGTCTTTATTATTTTCTTGATCTATTAAGATCTCGTCTATTTTAATGAAATTCACGACTTTTAATTGTTCTGTGACATTTTCTTCTGGTTCTAACACCGGATTCCTGCTTAAACAATCCGCTTCTAGGTTTGTTTTTCCTGGTGCGTATATAATATCAAAATCATATTGAGATAAGTAGTACATCAGGTCTCCTAATTCTTCGTCAGTTCTAGCTTTTATATTCATAGTTTCTAGAGGTTTGTGATCACAGAAAACTGTAAATTTCTTGCCTATTAGTCTATGTTGCCAGTACTTGATGGCTTCTTTAATCGCCAAGCATTCTAAATAGATGGCTTTTTTTCTTTTTTGATTTTCACTTAACTTTTTAGAGAAATACGCCACTGGTTTCTCTTCGTTATTTTCTTGCGGTTGCTTTAAAATAGCACCGACTCCTTCTATACTTGCATCCGTATATATATGTATGGGTAAATTTCTATCGAAAATTGCTAAGACAGGTTTAGAACATATAATTTTTTTATAAGTTCGAATGACTCATTGCATTCGTTTGACCAAATAAACTTCTGATTTTTTCTCAACAGATTGTGTAATGGATCCAGTATAATTGAATTTTTTTCTATGTATTTATTATAGAAATTTATTTTCCCTAAAAATTGACGAACATTTTTTTGTGTCTTGGGAACAGGGAATTTTTTTATTGAGATCAGATTATCTGTAAGTGGTCTAATTGAATTATTGCTTATTACATGCCCTAGGTACTTTACTGAGTCTGCTGCGAATTTGCATTTTGACAATTTTAATCTAAAACCTTCTTCCAGTATTGCGTTCAATAAGCTTTTTAAATGTTGGATATGCTCTTGAAAAGTTTCTGAAAAGATCAAAATATCATCGATATAATTTATTGTAAATTCAAAAAGATTATGTTTTCTTATAATATTGCTAAGTATTCTTTGAAAAATTGCAGGTGCTGTCTTTAGCCCAAATGGCAAGCACGTCCACTGAAAATGTCCTTCTTGAGTGACAAAACCTGTTTTTTCCCTATCTTCAATTTTTAATGGGATTGCCCAAAAAGCCGAATTAATATCGAGAGTCGAGAAAAATTTACAGTTTCTTGTTTTATCGATCAAGTCTTCAATCAGCGGAAACGGCTGTGATTGAGGAATTACAATTTTATTCAAATCTCTAAAATCTACACACAACCTCGATTTTTTATCCTCTCCTTTTTTATAGGCTAAAGTTACTGGGGCTGCGAATGGGCTGTAAGACTCCTCAATTAAATTTTTTTCTAGCAACTTTGAGATTTGTTTTTCTATTTCTTTCCTATCATCTAATGAGCATCTGTATGGTCTTTTACTACAATATTTATCTATTTTTAGGTCAATGTGAGCTTCGTATTCTTTTATTGTACCGGTGTCGTATTTATCTTTTGCAAAGATAGATTTAAAATTATTAACGAGTTTATTTATCTCTTGTTTTTGTTCTGAGTCTAAATGACTTATTGAAATCTCAAAACTTTCTATATTTATGTTCTCATTAAAATTTATTTCAAATTTATTCTCTAGGTTTGATATGTGTTTATTCAAAATAATATAATCATTAGGAATAGCATAGTTATTATTATTATTTTTAGTTGGTGCGATTAATGATTGTGTTATCTCCAGATACTCATCCTGCCGTAGCCTGAATTTTTTTATCATATCTAAACCAATCAAAATATCATATTTAAAGTCTTTTTCATCTATAATAAACAAATCTATTTTTTTCTCAATGTTAAATATCTTAACTATCATTCTTACCATGCCCTTTGTTTTCTTCACACCATCAATTGTATGAACTGTTATACCCTGTGATTTTTTTGGTTTATATTTTATTTTTAGTAATCTAGAATTTATTAAAGATACATTTGATCCCGTATCATATATTCCAAATGTCTTCACAGAATTCTGTAACACTAAGTTCACTTCAATTAATGGTGGCGTTTCTAGTTTTTTGAATCAAAGTCTTCGAGTGTAGCTTCTAATTCCGTATTGTGTATATATCTTGCTTCATGTTTCCTCTCTGTTTTATCTTTATTTTTTTCGGTTTTGAACCAGCATGACTCTTCGGGGTGGAAGCGGTTTTTCTTTCCAAGTTTTTCGCATATGTTACATGGCTTTTTTTCTTGAGGTTTTTCTTTCTGATTAAAATTTGTTTTCTTCTTATCTTGAGTGCTTTTCTTCGCTAAATGTTCTAAACTTCTCAGTTCATTAAAAAGATCTTCAGTTTGTTTCAAATTTTCTCTATCTATTCTATCTGTTATATAATCTGGTAGTCCTGATGCGATTAGATTGATTAAGGTGCTTGTATCTATCGATTTGTTTATTTCTAGTAAGATTCTTTCTTTTTTCAAAGCATAATCTAAGAAAGATCCATTTAAGTATTTAAATGAGATTGCATATTTGATTGTAGACCATCCTTTATCTGCGTAAGTTTCGCAAAAATTCTTTCTCCATACATCCCATTTTGATTGCAGCGTTTGTTTCATAAGCATGGAACTGTACCAATCTAAGCAAGAACCTTCCAAAAATAGTCTAAAAACTTCTATTATCTCTTCGTCTTGTTGTATGTCTAAACGTTTACATTCCTTTTCAAATACTTCTATCCATTGATTAACATTTGAATTTTTGTTTGTAAACTTTTCTATGACAAATTTTTCTGCAATTTTTTTTAGGTTCTTCCCTTGTTTATTTTGGGAAGGTTTTTCTGAAAGATTATCTAACAACTTCCTTAGTAATTCTTCTGTGTTTTCTTTTGCAAGTTGATCTTGTTTTGAAATCTCTTCAAGATAGTAATCTTGAAAGTGCAAATTTTCACCTTCATCGAGATAGCAATTTGATAAATTCTTATCTAATATTATCCAAATTTTTCTTGTAGTGTGTCTCTTCGTTAAAGCAGTTTTGACTTTTTTAAAGGTTGCACTTATGATCACTTCTTTATGTAAGGATACGTCTTGAAATTGATCCGGTATTTTGAAAACTTTTCCTTCAGTGGTAGTAATTGAGGTTAGGGCTATCCAATTTGATTTTCCATCCGGTGTTGCTTTTACTATAAATTCAAATTGTAACTTCTCCATTTTGATCATAAACAAAAATGTCGTTTTGTAATATGTTATTCTATTAATCGATCCTGGGAATTAATAAACTAACTTGAGTTTTCTGAAAAGAACAGAAAACGACATTTAAAGTTTTTAAGTTCCACAAAATCTATTCTAATTCTAAATCTAATAATACGAGTAACAATCCTTATTTTTAATAAATTTTACAGACTGATTTCCTTTATATCTGGTCTTTCTCGTTCTCTCTTAATTAATCGGTTTCGAGCTTATCAGTTTATCACTGAATAGCGGCAAATTTAAAATATACGACATAGTATGTTTACATATACTTTAACATGATTTTTTTTATTTACTTGGCGTTTTTTTTACACTAAATTATTGTTATTTCATTATTATTGTACACATTATAATATTATTACCTACTGACTTTTCACATTGAATATTATTGCTGCGTTTATATCTTGTAGATGCATGTTGGAACCAAGCCATGACGTCCCTCTCGAATTCACTGTCCTTTAATTGTGGAAAATGCCCCTTCACGTCCTCTGAAAATCGTACATACACCTAATTAAAAATATGAAAATAATTTCAGTCATATGTATTATTTCTTATAGCATTCATTAATTATTATTATTAATAATAAATAGTTACAACTACTTTCCAATAATAAAAATAATAAAATTACTTTATAAATTTCACGCATTCCGTCTCTTACTTAATTGTAAATTGAACTATTTTACATAGGAGGTAGGTAAGCTTAAAAATACCACTTACATATTCATGATAATAAATTATTCGTAACACATTTAATTGGCTCAGCTTGAAATTTCCTTTTCGGTCCAAGGAAAGTATTGTCCAAAACAATTTGTAAATGTTTTCTCAGGACATCCTTTTCCTTATGCTTCGCACCGCCAAACAATTTGAAAAACTGCAGCTAGAAATAAGTTTTATTTCAAAGAGATGAATTTAATAATAATAATTAAACTGTTCGGAAAAATATTTTAAATATTTTTTATTCATATCCATTTTATGGATATACGTAATTATATTTTTTTTATAAATTTATAATTATTATAAAATTATAAAATAAAATTATAATTTTTTCTTAGCATTTTCTGCAAATGTAAACAGTAAGATTTAAAACTTATAAAACATTATAAAGTTATTATACAAGATTTTACAAAAACACCCTGTATACTAGTGTATACAGGGTGTATCAAAAATGAACCGAAAAAATTCAGGGGGTGATTGATGAGATCATTTTAAGAAAAAAAGTAGGTGTTCGAGTATGTCCTAAGAGGCTTAAATTTTTAACTACAGTGTGTTGAAGTTTCAAGAAAAAAATCGTTTTTTAATAATATAACTTTGATAAGAATCAAGATATTTTCGTAAAATTGGTATAACGAATTACTTAAACCATGCACAAATTAAACAACGACAGTCACCATTTACCTAAATTCATGTCTTAAATTCTTGCACAAAAACGTAAAAACTCATTAAAATCAAAAACGTATACCTACTTGTTATATTATTTTTTAATTAAACGTTATATTTATAAATGAGTACTAAATAAACATTTTCAGTTTAAAAAAAAATATATTTTATAAGTAGGTACTCTGGTGAAGTTAACCACGAAAAGTTAGCGACGCGAGTGGCTAAACATCCGGCTCGGGTAAGATGATAATTTTAATACCTAATTTGATATTGTTTCTTGAACTACAATGGAATGCCACTTCATGAAGTCAGGTGAGAATATTTTAACGCAAAAAAATCCTAGCAACTTATGAGTATAATGGGCAGTTCTTCCAGTTCAAGATAGTTTTTAAACTGGAAATGTGAATTTACTAAATTAATGGCGGCCTTTCGGGGCCCGGAAAAAACAAGTTTTCACAAGGGAGTGATAGGGTTGCTCTTTATCCGTCGTATGAAAAAATAAAAACCGAACCGATGCACGAAAGGCAGTTTGTATAGGGTATAGCCCAAAATCGAAAATTACCGAAAATTGGCCGTTATTATTGGCCCGGACATGGCGAGTTTTCACTAAAGGTAAGATTTGATCTCTCTACATCGTATGAAAACATTTCTGGGCCCAGAACGGCCACCGTGATTTTTTGAAATTCAGAATCCGGATACTCAGGTGTTGTAATTTTTGATTTTGAGCTATGAAAACTGCCTTTCGTGGTTAAGTCAAAACTTTTCGTCATTATAACTTCACCCGAGTAAGTAATAGGCATACAATATTTTTGTTTGTTGCCGAGTGGCCGACAATACGTCTGTACATAGGACATTTCGCCTAATAATACGAAATATAGCTTACATGTTAACAAAATTAATGATTATTGTTACCTAATATTGTCAAAGTATTTTGATTTGACGTATTATAGACAATGTCCTATGAACAGGGAGTATGGTCAGCCACCCGCGGTATGTAGATAGGAACGATTAAAAAATAATATAAGTAAAAGTAATAACTAATAACTTACCTGGATCAGATTTTAACACAACACGACACTGATGACAAGTGATAACTGATGATAACACACAACACAACGCGAACGACTTCAGTCCCAGAAGAAAACATAGAAAGAAATGAAATGAATGAAATAACAAGTAATAAATTCCAGTTCTGGTTTTAGTGGTGTTGTACGCATCCAGTGCTTCCTTCCTAATCCTATAGAGTTCCTACCCTACCCTATTATACCTGTTTCTAGATGCATTCACTTATTTGTCAATTAAAGCTTTTGTTGGACCATAATAATGTAGACCAGATGTGTTGACGCTTCTTTGTTCTGGCGCTGCCTCTCTGATCTGGATCTGAGACATTCCATTTTCAGTTCTATAAAAATAACACGGAAGAGCAAAAAAATGTGATTTTTAAATAATAATAATAATAATTTTTTTATAGGTGGGTACATAGGTATCTTATGTTTTATTATTTGTACCTATCTATTGATTTCTTTACCCTTTTCAGTTGCTTTAGGTGTAATACGATTCTAGTGTTGGATAGTAGATATCACTTTGGTAAAAAAAACCATATAATATTCACTAAATATTATACAGGTGTCCGAGATAACAGGTGGTACATGGAGATCTCGGAAACCGTGTGAACTGTGAGATGATAGGAGATAGGATAGTTATGAGTGAGAGATATAGTTAAATTAGATAAAAGCTGCATAATTTTATGCTTGATAAGAATCTTAAAAAAAAAAATAGGATACCTTCAGTCGTTGCTGAAAAATCCAGAAAAAACTCAAAAATCGTGATTTTTTATTTTAGCCTTTTAGCCACATCTTTTTCAATATTGAAAATAAATAAATAATTTTTGCAGGCTTACACAGGTAGTCACTTATACACTAAGTCAATTTATACACTTATGCCCGTATTCACAAACGATAATTTCCTAAATAATTACGTAATCAATTATCCCCATCTCATTCTATTGCAAAAAAACTGCATATCTCCATCTCACTCATTTAATTAATTACGTAATTATTTAGGAAATTATTGTTTGTGAATACGGGCATTAGTCTCAAAAAGGTATCCATTTTGACATTTCAAAAACTTTCCAGACCAGATCTCAGAGTTCTCGTAGTCGACTTTTGTTTTTCTTATAGCCGCCATATTGTTTTTTCGTGTCGCATTTGGCATTATAAAAATCAAGGAAACAAAAAATCTATCATTCAAATATAAAATTTATTCAAACTTTTATTCTTATTTTTTCGAACGAAAAAATAACCATTCTTTAATAGAATGTCATAAAACAATATAAGATAAGCAATGTCACGTCGCGATGTCTTATCGACGTCATTCGTTGAAATAATTTTCTTATAAAAATAATAAAATTTTGAAGAATTTTTTTTTAATGTGATAGATTTTTGGTTTCCTTAATTCTTGAATGTATATTGAAAAAATAATATGACGGCCATAAGCAAAAACAAAAGTCGACTATGAAAACTCTTATAAATCACATATTTTGTTATGTTTCATCGGCCATAACAATAAATAACTTATGTGTGATGAGTTATTGATATTTTGTTTATCAAAAAGTATATACATACTAAATACGTCTAGTAAATGTATACCTCTATAGATGTAATAATGCTGACATCTAAGATATGTCTATGAGATACGATTAATCTACAACATTTCAATTTAATTAAATTGAGGTAATTTTCATTTAAAATACACATATTTTGTTGTGTTTCATCGGATATAACAAATAAACTCTTATATGCGTAATAATTTGTTGCTGCTTTGTATATCAAAACATAAAATTACAAAATACATCTAGAAAATGTATACTCGTAGACGTAGTAATGTGGACATCTAAGATATGTCTATTATACGTCGATCGATCTACCACATTTCAATTTAATTAAATTGAGGTAATTTTCATATAAAATACACATATTTTGTAGTATTTCATCGGATATAACAAATAAACTCTTATATGCATAATAATTTGTTGCTGTTTTGTATATCCAAAAATAAAATTACAAAATACATCTAGAAAATGTATACACGTAGACGTAGTAATGTGGACATCTAAGATATGTCTATTATATGTCGATCGATCTACCACATTTCAATTTAATTAAATTGAGGGAATTTTCGTATAAAATACTCATATTTTGTTGTGTTTCATCGGATATGACAAATAAACTCTTATATGCATAATAATTTGTTGCTGTTTTGTATATCCAAAAATAAAATTACAAAATACATCTAGAAAATGTATACACGTAGACGTAGTAATGTGGACATCTAAGATATGTCTATTTAATGCCGATAGATCTACCACATTTCAATTTAATCAAATTGACAGATTTTCATATAAAATCCACATATTTTGTTGTGTTTCATCGGACATAACAAATAAACCTTGTGTATAACGATTTGTTGCTATTTTTCAAAATGCATCTATTAAATGTATAGCCGTAGACGTAATAATGGGGACATCTAAGATATGTCTATTAGATACCGATTGATCTACCATATTTCAATCTAATTAAATTGAGAGAAGTTTCATATGAAATACACATATTTTGTTGTGTTTCATCAGAGAAAACAAATAACTCTTATGTATAATGATTTGTTGCTATTTGTTCATCTAAAAGTATATGTAAAAAATACATCTAATAAATGTGTACCAGGTAGATGTGATTATGGTGGCATCTAAAACATATCTATTACTAATCGACGACTAGACCGAAACGCGATTTAGACGTGATGGACCATATATAGACGTCAATTAGACTATGGGGTGTTGCTTGGGATGTTAGTTTTGTAAATGTTGCATGATTTAAAGTTCGGTTTTCTTTAGTATAATTAACATGTGTACTTCTTGAATGTTTGTTTTTGTCCTCAATTGTTTCTAGGAATTGACAACGTTTGGAAATGAAATCTGTCAGTTGTGTTAGTTTAGGAAAATCAACCGTCTCTCTGTTACAAAATTCTTCCCACTCCCTTGTAGTAATGGGGTCTAATTTTGCAGTTAATATATGGATTAGTAATGTATCCCAAGTACTAGTAGGTTGATTCATGACTGTCAAGGCCTTTATATTTTTATTGAAAGTGTCTAGTAAGTGTCTTAGTTGTGAGAAAGATTCGTTTTTCATTGTCTGTAATTCGAATAAAGCCTTAACGTGAGTGTGTACGATTAATCGTTTGTTTTCATATCTTTCTCGTAACATGTCCCAAGCAATTTCGTAGTTTTCGTTTGAGACTTCGATTGCTTGAATTAATTGAGACGCATCGCCTTTCAAACAAGTTCTCAAATAGCAAAATTTTTGTACGTTAGAGAGGTGACAATTTGTGTGTACGAGTGAACTATAAATGTCAGAAAATGTCATCCAATGGCTATAAGAGCCGTGAAATTCTGGCAAGTTAATTGGTGGAAGTTTTAGAACACTATGTGCAGCCATGTCGTTAGACTGCGATTGTTTATTTTGTTGTGAACTAGTATTATTGTCGTTGGTTGTAGTTTCGTGAGTAGGAACCACCTCTAACTCTTTCACAGTTTGTTTAGATTCTGAGTTTAAAAATTCGTTTTGATATTGCGCTAGTAAATATTCCCAAACAGCACGATGACATTCAGTGGATGTCCATTATTAGTTCTACTGTGGACTTCCATCACATCCATTGGGCATCCACTTATGGACATCGTATATTCAGTGGACGTCCAGTGGATTATACAAATGACACAGATTGGGATGTCCAATGTTAGTCCTTAAGTGGACATTCTATGGATTAAAATATGGACTTCTTTTGGATCAAAAATGTATAATTAAAAAAATGTCCTTCGGATGTCCATTGTCACACACTTCATGTTCATTAGTGTACATTATGTGGACCAAAAACTGGACATTAAAATTTGCATAATTAGGTACAAAACTCTTAAATTTGTTTCAATCATCTGACTCATCAGCTTAAATTCTGGATATTGGAGAAATAAAACCCTAAACTAGACTACATAAAGGGCGAATTAAAGCCCATCTGAATTTGGATCACTAGCTAAGCATACAATTTAATCTATAAATCATAATTATTCTTTGAACTTGTTCTCCATAAATATAGCAAAAACCATAGTTAAATAAAAACCAAGCAAGTAATAGCAGAATAGATCTCTATATATATAGGTTAGTTTTGATAAATTAAATTAAACTACTGAAATATAGAGAAAAAATGTATTAGGTACTTAAATTATTCATTTTTAAATTCTCAAAATTTAAAGTTAAAATTAAACTACAAACACTTTTAAACAAAACAATAAATAAACTCTTATATAAAAAATAATAAAAATTAAATAAACATAAGTCAACTCTGTAATCTTTTTCCTCTCAATTTTTCTTTATGTATTTTTTGCTTTATGATGATTATCTCTTTCCTTGGCTCTCCTTAACCATTTCTTTATCCCATCTTCCACTATTTTCTGTGTGGCATCATTAAATGATTTATCACAAGCAGCTGCAAAAAGAATTAACATTACAAAAAAAATTATGTTGATTATTTGATTTTACAAGAATAAATTTGTAAAACTCCTAAAAATATTATACATATAGGTTTTATCTCCCGAAAACAGTAAATGTTTTACCATGATTTCAAGGGATAAAGCTCATGTTTCCAAACAGCAAATTGAGAGCTTTTTCACAAGGAGCACTAAAGCACTTAATTTAGTGGTCGCTAGTGATGACAGCCCTTTTAGCAAAACCCTAGTTTAAATACAGGGCACAAATACCACCCAAAATGCATTCTGAATGGAAATTTTGTGTAGCGTACCACTGTCCGAAATGGGACTTCACACAGACCTGTAGCATGTACAGGGTGATCCCGAAATGGCGGACACGGGCAGTACCACAGCATCCATTGTGGATTAAGGATTCTAAGTTTTATTTACTGTTTTCTCCAGTATGGCTCTCTTAAGAAGATATGACCACTTTTGTGGAAAAAAAAGTCACAACACTGCACTACCCTTCTTCAGGCAGAAAAATAATGTCTAGGTCTACAATAATACCCAGATAGATATTACCATGGAAACATATATGAAATGGAAAGTTCAACAATGTTCAAAACAATAATCGTTGCGGGGAAACATATCTGATAATATTATTCAAAATCTATTTTAGTTGCATTGTTGAGCTTGAATTTGAACAACGATGCCACATTGAAAAATTTTGTTGAACTCACGGAATAGGTAAACTTTGAATGCCTGTAATTCCATTTTCGATAATAATAAAAATAAAAAGCAAACGCTATCGTAATAGTTATGTCAAATCATGTGCTTTGCCAGTGGAGGTTGTTTAAATTTGACTGCCGTTTTGATTTAAAGTTTAGAAAAAGGACACCCTATATCTCGGTAACGAAGCCGAGGAACACATTTTTGTTTTAAATTTACAGTCTTTCTGAACATCCTCTACAACACCCTGTATTCCGTGTCCGCCATTTCGGGATCAGCCTGTATAGTCATTACTATGCTAACAGACTTGTCAATCTTAAAGAATGAATTGTCAATCTTACAGACTCATATGTAAATAAATTAGATAAACAAAATCTAAGTTCGTAAAATTCAGAGCATGTTACTCACCAAATATGACATCGTTTATTTTTAGTGTATTGAACGCCATTTTTTGTTTGGCCCCAAAATAAGAATATTGTGATGCCAGTGAATTCGTCAGTGTTCTGGAAAGACATCTGCGTATGAAATCATAAATGTTGGTGCCTCCAAGTTTTGAATAATCATGAACCTAAAATGAAAGTTCACAATCTTTTAGTCACAAGATATTATTATAATTAGGTACATCAATAACTTACAGCTGAGTTAAAATTCAATTCGTTGTCTTTTATAAATTCTTCGACCTTCTCTAACCCTTCTTTGTTGTCCATAGGAAAATTGAATTGGTCCAGGAAACTGATAACGGCTTTGCTCTCTTGGTTCTTTATTTTCAAATTATGGATGTCATCAGACAACTGACGAGCCTGAGCTCTTGTTAGAGCCTGTTGTTTAAGGATTTCTTTTAGGAAATTTTCTAAAACATATAATTTTTTATATAGATTGGCGTTACATTATACAGTTTATGAAAATACGTATTTCTATGCATTTGTAATTTTATGCAATAATTGGAGTATTAGTATAAATATATTTTTCATTCTCCCCTTTACGAAATTGTAGCTTTCTGTCTTGATAAGGCAACCGACAGCGAAAGTAAAACATGGTGATAGGTTGCTAGGTGGTTGCTATAGCTATGAAAAACTTTCGTGCCCTGGACAAAAAAGTAGAAATGTCAGTTACATTAACGTTTATTTAGATGGAAAATTGAATGTAAAACTAAAATCAAAAATTCCAGTAAATCTTTCTGGAACATACAAATAATTATTATTGTATGTTCCAGAAAGATTTACTGGAATTTGCAGCTTCTTGAATGAAATTCATTTTGAACTAAACTACGATCAAAGATTCTAAAATTATTATAGCGGCACAGAGTTTTAAGCTTGACAGTGTCATAAATTAATAACTTAAAACTATTGTTACTATGGTAATGTTAAAAACATGCCACCTTATAATAATTTCATTGTTATCACTGAATCGTATTATTGTACTCATTTCTTCTTAATCCAAAGGTTCAATGGCAAGGGAGAATGAAAAGTTTAATACATTACACGCTACGAAAGCTCTTTCAGGTGCTCGGAGTTTTTAAATATCCTCGGCTACGCTACGCTTCGCCTCGGCTATTCAAATACTCCTCACACCTAAAAGTGAACTTTCATAGCTTGTAATGTAAATAACTATTGATAATTTGCCAAATAAATATTTTGGTGTGAAATAATAATAGACATTAATAAAATTATAGAAATGATAAATTAAAAATACCCATTTTTTCGAATAATTTATAACAAGTGCCTTGACAGTGACAGCAATTGCATTGATGTGATGTGCAGCTGACCTCATCTTCAATAATTCCAAGTACACCTAAAATAAGACAAGAACATTAAAAAATTTCACAAAATATAAATTCATAGCAGTTGATTTTTTTACCAACAGTATTTTGTAGATACATACCTTGACTTTTATCCTGCATTTCAGAAAGAGAAGGAGGCTTAGGCAACAAAGATTTTTCCGACGATTTTTCAGAAAATTCTGATTCTGAGGAATCAAAAGAGTATTTTTTTTTTGGAATACTTTTCCTTTTTGTTACTTCATCTTCTTCTGAATTTAAATCCGACATTGCTTCAGCCTTTTTTGCCTTATTCCTCGCTATTAAGTAATTTTCTGATGTATTTTTGATTATATAAAAAAAATATATATATTATAAAGGTACACATAATTAATAATACACACATTATATAATCAGAAAGTAAACATTCAAAAAAATTTACCGTAAGTACCATCCTTGAAGAGTCTTATATTATACAAAGGCCAACATGTGTTTGGCAGGGAATTTTTCTTTATCTCGGCTATTATTTTTTCTTTTGCCAAAGATGGCCAGTAACACTGCTGACCAAATATCCAGGATGTTGGTACAGCTTCAACGGTCTTACTGTCAATAAATTCTAAAACCGTCCACGACATAATGGCTGTAGTTCTATGTATGAGAAAGAGAAAGAAGTGAATTGTAGAATATACCTACTACAACAAAATACACCAAGATTTTTATAAAGGCATACACAAGAATTCATAAACAAATTTTTAATCTACAAACAACAAACAGAAAACTAAACTAAAAAGGTCAGAATATTATTATGGCATATGGAGAAGAGGAAACAAGGCATATTTGTCATGATCTGTTTTTAGAGCCATATATTTGCCATCAATTTCTTCCATATCCCACTGCTGAATGGGACCAACATTATTGAAGTTGGCTGAATAAATATTGAGAGTAGATGAACGGCAAGGTAATAAATATAGGTCCTCCAAATTATTAAACTTTGACCCTAAAAAATATTGGCGACGGTTTTCAACTAGGAAATTATGAATAATAACTATACTGCCATCTTTGAGGGAACAGCAGTTATTTGGTTGACCAGTTGTAAGAGTGAAAAGTTTAAAAGATGCTTTTTTAAATTGAAAATCATAAGAAAAATCAAAAGTAGGGCCACATGAATGTTCTTCTAATAAATTTATTTGCTCTGTTGGCTGAACATTTTTATAACCAAATTTCAAAATATTATCAATTTCAGCTTTTCGTAAAACTAATTGCTGCAGTGGTTTTTCATTTTTGCGAATAAGTTTTAGAAGAGATTGCATATAATTTTCAAATGGAAATGCACTGTAAGAGTCAATTAAACCCAAGTGTTTAGAATCTGCACATAAATGTAATAAACTGTGCACATTGTGGGAGACATTTTCTTTTTTATATAAAATTACAAACGTATCCACAAAATATAATAGTAAGGAATTTGCATAATCGAGAAACTTTTGATGTAATTTAGCATGTGACAAAATTGTTAAAGATATGTGCAATGAAAGAAAGTTTAAATACATATCTGTCGTTAATGATTGCTTTAAAACAACTGGACCTGTATATAAAACAAACTGTCTAAACTCGGTTGCTTTCCACCTTTTGTATTCATTTAAACTCCTAGGTTTGCGATTAAATTCACATGGAATATTCTGCACTAGCTCTATTAATGAGTTGGAAATTTTGTCTATTTGTTTAGAAGATAATTTTGAGGGGGGTTTACCAGAACACCACAAAAATAAAAGTTTTTTGACAACGCCAAGGTATAAAAGATGCATGGGATCTGCCGGTATATCTCTAATGATATCAAAGTTTGGTATTTTTTCCAAAAGTGTTGTACCTGTATGATGTTCCTCCTGTATTTTACAACGAAAATCTTTATCCGTTCTCAAGTTGAAAGTCTTACTACTAAAACAAACTCTTCCATTTGTATACTCTCCCTCAACATCACACTTGAAGCAAGAATAATACCCAGAATGACCCTTCGTGTTAAGAATAAACGACCTAGCAGGGACGTCACATATGATTGCTTTAATATGTAATGAAAAAACATGACCGTTGATATTCACACCATTATTTACAAGCTCTACAACTTCATTTACAAACATTGCTAAAAAGTCATTGGAATTTTTGGGTTTTTCATAACCGTGGTAAACACCTACTATATCAACAACGTTTCTATTTTCAACTAAACTGCATAAAATAGGATATATCTGACTAGATGAACTTTTCGAAAGTGGTAGGCCATCAATGTTAACAAAAATTTCAATTGTATTTGATTCTGTAATAGCAGCAGCAGGATAATTATGGGTCAAAAGTTGCGAAATGCAGTTAAACAAACCAAAATGATAATAATGGCCAGGAAGAACATGGGTGTGAATTTCAGTGCTTACAGACCGTGGAGTTCTCAATAAGGTTCTAGCGTCTTTTGGTAAATCTGGTAATTTTGTTTGTAATATTTGCAGCAAATCATTTACAGCTACGTGTCTGATTTGATATTTTACTGCCCATTCTGATAACAACTGATGGAAGCATAATATAGTACTTTTTTCTGAAGGAACTCCTTCATCGAAATTTGCAATTAATGGCGTTGATAACTCATCAGTATCAGATTCCGAATCAAAATCCTCTATTATATTTCTTTCCGATGTTGTACTTTGGACTTCATCGTTATCAGTTTCCATAATCAAATCATATTGACTTGTGCCAGGGGTATGATTTTCTATGTTGCAGTGAATGATTCCTGCTGATGGTATTTCAAGACTTTTTAAAAACCTATCATTCTCGCGTTTGGCCTGCCGGTAATTCTTTCTTGAAATTTTTGACATTATTTCGATTAATAGGTACCCAACTACTTTTACTTTTCACTCACCATCAAACACAAACTGTACAAATACCCACAATTTATTCATTCATTGAATAAAGGAACACACGAGGCACGAGGGCATGAATCAGAGGAATCGCGAGAACGAAATCGCGAAATCGCTTTCTCTTTTAGGTTAGATAACCCTTCGATGCTGTTCTTCTTTTTCTTCTTCTGAACTATTATTGGTCTTGAATTCTTGATAATTGATGTAATGCAATATCTATTATTGTTAATAATTAACTTTATAGCTTTAAATAATGTTTATTTGCGTGATGTTACAAAGTTATTGCATTCTTACAAAATTAATAACCTATTGAGGAAAACCGTAAACGTGCTTTCAAAAGTTTCGATATGGATGTCCATTATTAGTCACAAGATGTGCAATAATTGGATGTCCAAACTCGAACATGATTTGCGTTTGTAAAAACGAAACATTTCATGGACATCGAATGGACGTCCTCTGATGTACTAAAATATATGGTACATAATGGGACATCCACTGGACGTAGCGCAAAAAGTCCATGGACGTCATGTAGGTGTTATGGACACAATGGGGACGTCCATCGGATGTTGTGTGCTGTTTGGGTTTTGCTTTGCCAATGAGTTTAAAGTATGAATTTTCAAAGGAATCTCTCTCTTCGTCTTGGATAATAAATCCAGATGCGACCTCAATTTCATTCTGAATGCTTTCAAATGATTCCAAGAGCGGTTCTTTCTTTTCTAATCTAAATTCTAATTCCTGATAATTGCCCTTTATTGGATCGAAATCATTCAAAAAAGTAGAAAATTTAGTAAGTGAACCTTTTACAAGACCTCGTTTATAATTGAGTTCAGTAATGACTTCTTTCGACATTTTTTGTTAATGTGTAGGTAGGTACTTAGGTAAAATTTCGAAAGAGTAAGTAATTTGTATAGTAAAATTGATTAGTTAGGTACTGATTATTGTTATGTATACAGTTTCCGGTCAAATAAAGTACATGCAAGGAGTTAAGTAGTAATTAAAGGATAGCGACTCACAGTAGCGTTGGTGATTTCGTCTATCTTCTTTAGTAGTAGTGTTGAAGTTCATTAATGTTGAAGTTCAATCGTGGTTGAGTAGGTGGGTAATTCGTCTTCTTATTTCCAGTCGTGGTAAGTAGTTTGGAATCCAGGATGTGTCCAGGATCCGGCTCGAAGGACCAAATATGTAGCGATTCAGCTCGAAGGATCACTATAGCGATCAGGCTAGCGAACCGCCTTGTAGCGAAACCACTTTTATTTAAAAGAAAAAATGATAACGCCGCAATTTACGTGCTTTTAGGATGCCCAAGTTTAGGGCGGACCTAAGATGAAATAAACTGTAACTCGTAGTAATTATTTACTGATTGGAATATTACAAATGAAATTACACCTCTCACACAGATTATAAAAATAACAATATAACTTCTAATTGATGGTAATAAAACCAGAAACACATAACAACAATTAATTAATGTGAATCGCGACAGTAGTTGAAGTCGCGTCCTTACTCTTTGAGTAACAAGTAGGTAGTCTTTCGTGCACCCGGTGCTGGTGCTGTTTTCCCAGAGTCTCAATTCTCGATTCACCCCTCACTCCCGCTTGGGTGGTACAGTAGCTAGGCATTGTTGCCAGCTTGTCACTAAAGTCCAAAATTATACATGTACTATACTATGATGTAGATGAAATGTTTATACAGGGTGATAAAAAATTTGAAAAATTCTGAGATTTCTCCACGTGTCGCCAAATAAAAAAATCAAAGAAAGTACAAATGTTTCTATACCATAGGATAGTACATAAAAAGTTAAAATAGGGACATGTAAGTCGTTTTTCTCTATCTTGAACCGTTTTCGTTGTACAGGGCCTTGAACTTGAAAAATGACGATTTTCACTTGTTTATAATTCAAAAACTTCTGAACTTAAACACCAACTATAA
This sequence comes from Malachius bipustulatus, assembly GCA_910589415.1. NCBI lineage: Eukaryota > Metazoa > Arthropoda > Insecta > Coleoptera > Melyridae > Malachius > Malachius bipustulatus. Next base: position 13,042,916 of record OU342630.1, read on the forward strand.
AAGACAATCTTATTTTCTCTTCTCAGACAATCTAAAAATGCAATAACATAGGAGCTTTCCATTTAAAAAAACATAACTTTGATATGTCACTGTCATATGGGACACTCTTTATGCTCCAAAATAATTTTCAATTATGACCATTGTGATTCTGTACTTGAATTTTCAAAAAGTTTTTCGAAAAAGTCCATCGTTTGGCCTGTATGTATGTTTCATTAAAAATCACGAACCTCTTATAGGTAAGTATAATAATATGTAGGTACATAAGAACGACAGATATAAAGTCTGTACACTGAGAGTTGTCTGTTGTGATAACCAAGGATACATCATTTCGTTATGTTTCTTACTCCTTCTATTTCATTGCATAGTCAATCGACTTAAAATGGGACGTATTGTCAGAAATACGTTTGAATCGTCTGCAATTCTAAAAAAATGAGCGAGAGTGAGACGGAAGTATCGACTCGCGTCTTGATACGCTTAGATTGATACGATATTACGATAAGATTGTCGTCGCTACTATCAGTAGTGTCAGTGTCAGCGGTAAATATACTAATAAGGTTTGTCTTGTGATTTGAAACGTTTTTAATACGAAATTAGCAGAATTACCTGTGTCCTGTGTTATTGTCCTGTGATAAACTATGAGTAACTTATTATAATTATTGCTCGAATGCCTAAAAATCTATTTCCTTGCTTTGCCTGGGAAACGATTGAACTCCCTTAGTACGTGGTCTTGTGGTTAAATTGTTGGAATATTTTACTTGCAAATAAGAAAACGGAGGTGTTATTCTTTCTTTTAAACGGCAACCAGCAGGTAGGTGACATGATATTTCTATCATGATGATAACAATAATTATTATGATTCTTATTTACTTGCATTATATAATATTTGTTATCAAAAAGTTGCAAGGCTCTACTTCGTCAATAACTTGTCGAAATAATATATTTGTAGGATATTCATTATTCCTCAACACACGCCACTGACACGAACTGCGATACCACATCTGGTTCGACTTAGAAATAAGTGTACGAATCAAATCGAATTAAATGAAATTGTTTAGTCAGAATCAGTGTGGCATGACAACGGACAACTCTCAGTGTACAGAGAGTAGGTACACGTAAATAAAACGAAACTTAAAACTAACATTTAATCCGAGATTCCGTTTTGTTATCAAAAAGTTGATATCCATTATTGATCACTCAGCTACGTCATGAACACTTTTTTTTGGTATGTATTTAGGCACTCTATGCAACTGAATCGGGAGTCGGGACTTTAGCTTGGTTTACTGTTGACAGTGTTGATAGTTGATTGACTGTTGAGCTTCATTTCAGTTTGAAGTGTGAAGTGTGATTTTGTGATTGATGATTGTTGTTAATTTTTGTTAATATTAAATTAACGTTAACGTTAATGTTGTGCTTGTATTGTGGTGTGGTGTTGGTTGGGTTGGTGCTCTAGTTTTAGATTAAAAAAATTTAACTTTCCAAGTTTCCACTTTCCAGTCCACTTTTTTCTGTAATAATAATTAATCCCATCATCATCTTCATAGTGACTAGTGCTAGTAAGTGGCTAAGAGGTAATTATTAATAATTGAGTATTCTATTACAAAAAATAGTTTGAAATTTTTTTGTAAATAAGAGGATCTCTCAGCAGGGTGACTGAGTTGAGTCTTTCTTTCTCAGTCATTAAATAAATAGACCTTGGTGTGCATAAAAATAATGAATGGTATGAATTTGCAAATGAAGGAATAATATTATTAGTGGATATGGAAATTTTGGTAACGAAGCCATAATATCTGTTGAACTTTTCCTTTGCCAATATAAAGTAGCTGAGTCTTTCCTTTTAAATAATGATGATAAAATATGCTTCATTATTGCATGATAATTTTTTTATAAATATTAATTAAGTAATTAAAATGAGTCATTTAGAGAAAGAATAACTAATTTTAAAAAGCTGGGCAATTGAGCTGAAGGATAACAAAGTTAGAGACACTTGCAGGAAATTATTGAGGTCATTACCTATTATACCAGTGTGAGTTCATTGCAAAGGTATACATTATTATAGGGAATCATTGCAATAGAAATTTGTTCATTTCAAAAGTGTACGTAAACAGGGAAACAAACTGCAAGGATGTGCTCTCAAATCTATGACTAATAAATAAAACAGTCAGTGTGACATTGCAATCATTGCATCAACGTTTCAAACTTTCATTATATTTTTGCATAAGTTTTCAAGTAACCATAGTGGGGGAGGTCAAATTTAATTACTATTTACAATGATTACAAATTTAATCATTGCAACAAAGCTAATTTTTTCACTACACTTGTAAATTATTTGCGAATTAACTACTAAAGTCAATTTTTTATGCAGATGGGCTTATCAAACAGCTGTCGAGGTGGTAGCCTGTGCAATAATATCTAATGCTTCTATATTGCTAGCGCCCCTAAGTGGAAGTGTCACAAACAGAGTGGGACAGCATTATTGACAGCAAACGAAAACGACTACTTCTATCTGTTTTTATTTGTGTACTCGACCTGTTGTGCGCAAGCGTCACGAGTCTGGTGGTTGAATCAGTTGAATCTTGTGCATGTTTGTAGGCATGTTCAATTCTCGGACATGCGCATAGGACTAAGTACATTCGATGAGAGAAAGATATGTCTCATATTATGTCACCGTGATGATTCCGTCCATCCCCAGACCCCTACTAGCAATATAGTAGTATTAAATATAATGAACATTCATAATAAAAATGCAAGTTTGCCAGCTTTCAAGTTTGGATGACATTATAAAATATGTATAAAGCTCAGGTGAACTTTAGTTCTTCTTTTTTAGTCTGTGAAATTCTATAATCTATTTAGTCAGCCTTGCTTACTCAATTTACGAGTTAGGTATTTTAGAAGTTTGGAACTTTAGGATATAACCTAATTTACTACGAATACTACGTAATTTTATGTAATAATTCAATCGAGAATTCAATACATAATATACTACGAATTTCACTTTTTGAGCTTTCGGTTACCTACATCGCTAACAGGTTTTCTTTGGCAAGTTTTCTTTTTGGACTGGATCATGCTGCCCTAACTTACTTTTAAAGCTGCTAAATTTTGATAACTGAACTATCTAAAAATCATTTTTTATTTACATTATGAAGTATTTACCTCTCTTGCAGATGTCAAAGGTAACATAACTCCTCCGAAGTCACGTTCTTGCTCAAAGTAAGCTATTAAAGCACCATTACTTTGCATTGGCTAGGTAGAAACCTAGGTGTAACTGCTTTTTAGCTTTCCAATGATTCCCCTCCCCAGCCCATTCCACTTTTTCCACTCGCGTTGCTCTCAGCGCTGTCGTACGCAACTCGTTACAAATAATATTTTAAAACACTTATTTGCTGCATTAAGTCAGGCCTTTGGCCAGGGTAGGGTTTTTTTTCTTTTAAATGTCCCTAAAATGAAAAAAACCTACCCTGACCAAAAACCTCACTTACCGAGCGTTATCGTCTCAATAATAATTAATTGTAACGAGAATGCCGGCCGGGCCTAGTAGTAATATTTTTATTTACAATACGTAATACATAATACGTAAACAGACGAGTTGCATTTTCCTTGGCCAGAGCAGCAGCTGTTTGTCTGAGATTGTCTGCAGAACGTTGTAAAACGAATAGCATGTGACAACGCTGAGAGGAGTCAGCCGGTCGCAAGCAGACAACATGTAGTGGGGGTAATAGAGGAGTGTTTTGGAAAGATAAAAAGCAGTATTACCGACACCTATTTAATGCTTTTCGCATTTTAGAGTTGAACTGATCATGGTTACACAATAAAAGCTTCGGAAGCTATTATAATATCAAAAACTAAGTAAAAAGTTTGGCTTTTTGCGAGGCTTTTCGTCACATCTCAACTGGAACTCTTTACACAGAACTGCAGTTGACGGTCGGGATCGTCTTCATTTAATTCATGGATCAATTATTATTGAGGGATGTAATTGTAGGGATGAAAATTTTCTTTTGTTAGTAGTTTAACGACAGTTGAATGATCAATATCGTGATTTAGAGCTATATCTGCCTTGTAGAAGTGTGTGGATTATCTTCAACTTCAAATAGTACATTCAATTTTTTTTCATCGGGTATTTTAGGCCGATGTTGCCGAGGTAAGTCTTTCACGCTTCCAATTTCAGTAAATTTTTAAACTACATTCGACTTACTGAAGACGTACTAATAGGCGGCCTATCTGGATGTTCTTGATTGCATAAATCAGAAGCTGCAGTGTGAGATCTTAATCGATCTCCGAATCCAACTATCATCAAAACTTCAATTCTTTCTTTTGCCGTTGAACGAGAAATTTTTTATCATTTCTACAGTAATTAAAATAAAAAATAAAAAACTATTAGAACATTTTTCACGATTCACATTAAAGCAGAACTGACATTTCAGGATTTCCACCTTAAATCTCTTGGTAGCAATAAATTTTAAAATAATCACATTTGACTCATCCTGTCAGGCTCGACCATTAATGACATTTAAAAATAACCAGATCTCATCCAGAAAAAACACCCCTCTCAAATGTTTTTTATTTTTTCTTCTCATTGCGGAATCTAAAAGGGGAACTTGGCTATAATATTCTAGTGGCATCCCCTACCTAGTACCTACCACTACTATTGTTTTCTGATTGCTTTAATTATCGATGTACGCAAGTTTAATAGTTGTTAGCCAAGTTAAATAGCTGCTGTGTTTTTTTGACCAATCAGATATTTGATCTCATTTAAAAATTTCTAAAAAAAAACCGAATATTATTGATAAATTTAATATTTCTGGGCATTATATTTTTTTGGATGAAAAATAGTGGTATCTCCGTATCTGGGCCAACTGATGTGGGCCAGGGCTCTTAATGTATCTAATATACTGTTATGTGCTATTATAATTATTATAATATAACAACTCAGAGTACATTTTTCAAATGATTATTTTTAGCTCCGTCAACTTTAATAAAGAGTTTACTTCCTCTTTCATTTCCAAGGATAATTCAATCATGTCCAGTGACCTTTTGGTGATTGCTCACTTTATATTATTGCGAGACTACAATAATAATTTTCTATTATTCATTAGCTATTTTGTCTGAAAAGAATTTGTTTGATAAGAATCCTTAGTAGATGGATTCTTGGCTTATAAAAAGTGTTTCGAAAGCAATGTAATTTGATGTTTGAATGCTGCGTCTATACTTACCTATAGTAAATTAAATTCCAATATATTATGTGTCATAAAATTGATTTATATATTTATTTGGTGACTAATTGTTTGTACTTTCCATCACGATTCTGTCTCATTTAGATATGTGTTTTGTTTGTGGTATCTTGCCTCTGAATTACATTTTTAATTTATATAGAGCTCTGTTCGTGTGTAAATAATTATTAGTTGTTTTCTTTTTCAGGCTAGTCACTGAACTCCAACACAAATGATGATAGTGCTCCTCTGGAAAAGTGTAGTTTTGAAAGCAAGGAAGAACTTTGTAAGGCAACTGGCTTGCATTTTATTGTTTTGTGAGAAACTTTGACGATTGAATGGAGAATATTTATATGAAGATAAATATTGGTAAGTTTTTGTTCATTTTTAAACTTGTTTTTGGATCAACAATATCCAATATACCTACATGTCACAAATTAGTAGGTCAAGCTCTTAGCCACTGATTATTTGGCCAAAAATGATGGGACGTTCCACATGCCATTTTTTGTTTAGGTGTCCCGGTCAAAGTTAAATTTTGACAAAGGTTTTTTTATTAATATCGCTGCTGCTTTTCAAGATATTCAGTTGAAATTTGTCACAAATTTCTCTCTCATGACACACTTTTTGTTAGATTTTGTTCATAGAGAATCAAAGCGTTAGCGGAGGGAATGGGGGGTTGGGGAGCATGTTGACCCCCTAACTTTTTCCTTCGTACGATCTGATTTGAAGGTATTGTTTTTTAGATCAAACATTCACTTCTATTATTTTTTTCACTCTTGCAAGATTTCGATTTAGAATATGGTGTAAAAGATGTTGCAACTTATTTGGCTATGTTTCAAATTCGATATCTTAGACCAGGCCTATAAAAAAGCCAAACAAAAAAATATGTTTTTTGAAAATAATGATAATCGACTGTAATTTTGCCACGTCTATAAGCTGTTTTGGTCTAGTATAGAGCGAGTGTTTTTATGACCCGATATCCACGAATATTTTACGATAGCTTTTATTATTGGTACGTTTTGAGATCATAAATTGTTGAATATTTGAATTAAGATTTTCAAATATCTGTCACACGTTTCTCCGATTACGTTGATGTTGCCCATGATAACTTTAAAACACGTGCTTGTTTTAATATTGTATTTAAACACGCTCAGACGTTTTTTAACTAAGCATCATTATGTTACCAATAATAGAAAATAAATTACCTACTTCAAATATTATTTTGCTATTTTGGCAGCGTAGGGGTAGTTGAAATATACAATCAAAGTAAAATTTGATTAGAAACATCCTTAACCTTTAAAATTTTAGCTTGTCAAAGGTAATTCAGAGCTCAGAATAATATCAAAAGGTACCAACATAAATAATTAAAATTTTCCATAGCCAACTCTAATTTAAAAACATCTGGAATGGTATACAGGGTGCACCATGTATCCTTCTCTATATTGCTATCTCCTGAACGCTAAGAGATACAGGGTCGGTTAAATTAGAGAAAAGATGCGCAGTTTTGTGGTCATCTCGAATTCGTCAAAACATGCAAGATATCTGCGTGACTGCTCCTGAAATATCCTGAAAAAACTGAAAAATCGAGATTTATTATTTTCCTCATATCTTTTTTATTATTGGAAATTAATAAATAATTTTTTGTAGGCTTACATAAGCCGTTAAGAGCTATCCATCTGACATTTCAAAAATTCTCAAGGCCTACTAGATCCAAGAGTTTTCACAGTCAACTTGCGTTTTTCTTATGGCCGCCATATTATTTTTTTATGTCGTTCGATATGAAAAAAATAATGGAAACCAAAAATTAATAAACTTCAAAAAAATTTTTTTTTAATTTTTATTCTTAATTTTTCAAAGAAAAATCTAATAAAAAATCGTCGAAAAACGTCAACATTTGTAAAATACGCCGAAATAGTGCTTGCCTTATGGTTTTTTAATTTATCTATGAAGTTCGGTCTAAAAATGTGTCTTTTTTGTAAAGAAAAAGAAGAATAAAAATTATTTTAATTTATTTTTTGAAGTTTAACAGTTTTTTGTTTTTATGATTTTTTTTTTTATACCTAACAACATAAAAAAACACTATGGTGGCCATAAGAAAAACGAAAGTTGACTATGAAAATTCTGGGATCTAGTCGGCTTTCAAAACGACTTATGTAAGGCCACAAAAAATTATTAATTAATCTCCAATAATAAAAAAGATATGGAAAAAATAAGAAATCTCGATTTTTCAGTTTTTTCAGGATATTTCAGGAACGGTCACAGATATCTTGTATGTCTCAACGGAATCGAGATGGCCACAAAATTGCGCTCCTTTGGACTTGTTTAACCGACCATGTAACCGTTAGCGTTAGGAGATAGCAATATAGAGAAGGATACATGGTGCACCCTGTATTATAATATGTGTTCGTTAAAATTTTTCGATATAACAACTTCGGGTAACTATCTCAGTTAGGCATGGGCGTGATTCCAATTATTGTTTTATTTTGTTGTAACTTTGCAGATCGATAGTATTTGATAAGTAGATCAGAAGTCTGACAGTCCCCTGACAGTCCTTTGCATTCACGCACATATAGAATAGAATTTTATTATTACGCTTACAATTACACAGCCAAGTCAGAATGCAATATAAAAAATAAAATAAAATAAAAAATAACACAGTGTGCAAGTGCAACATGTCAACATCTACAATAAAATACAAAACAGTACCTCGAACAGTACAATACACAACACAACCTTTATGGCTGTTTCAATCCACCATTGTGTAGCACTTGTCTTGAATCAATATATTCTTGTACACTATAAATGGTCTTTTCCAACAGTAGAGTCCTAACAGCCTTGCGGAACCCAGATACAGAGTATGAACGAAAGCAATCTGGCAGTTTGTTGTAAAACTTGATGCACCAGTAGTTCACTGTATGTTGCATCATTGTTAAGCGGTGAAAGGGAATGGTGAATGTGTCACAGCCTCTGGTGTTGTAGTGATGGATTTGGGCGTTTTTTTCAAACTTGTCTTTATTTACATGCACATACATCTTCTTCTTCTTCAAGTGCCATACCCGCATATCGGGCGTAGGCTACCTCTCGCATATGTCTGTGGTGCGCGAGCTATCAGTTTACACAGACATATGGGACCTCCCTTTTTATTGCCGGAGTCCGAACGGCACTGTTTGAGAGGTTTTACTAGGCAAGGGTACTTGTGGTGGTTTGCCATTGCCTTCCACAAGGTGGATCCCGATCTTGGCTCGAGAAACACAACAAATAGTTGTCGGCTGCTGGTGAGTTTCGAACCAAGGTATATCGGCACGGCGGACCAACGCGCTATCCACTGCGCCACGGAACCCACTTCCGCACATACATCACACAAATCATTATGTACACAGATGGTATAGTAAGAATATGCAGCCTCTTGAAAAGCTCCTGGCAACTGTCTCTGTAGCCCGCTGATGCCAGGAGACGAACTGCCCTCTTCTGCATCAGCAATACTTCCCGAATCTTTGTCGAATTGCCCCAAATCAAAATCCCATAGGTCACTACACTATGAAAGTGTGCATAATATGCCGTCAAGGCAGCCTGGAACGAGGAAACAGTCATGAGCTGTCTAATCAAGTAGTTAACCCTGGACAATCTTCCGCAAACATACTGGAGGTAAGTAACTTTGTCTTATCAGCATTTAATGTTAACCCATTTGAAGCAAACCATAAATTGGCCTGGCAAAGAGAATTTTGTGTGTTCTCCTGTACTTCAGGGTGACTGGAGGCCCTATTCAGAAACGTGGTATCATCTGCGTACAAGTAGCAACCAACACATTCGACATTTACTGGTAAGTCGTTTGTGTACAGTACAAACAAAAGGGGCCCAAGTATGGATCCCTGAGGTACACCAGCAGTGATGGTGATACAGGCAGAAGTTTTCGTCCCGACAAGGACCTTTTGTTTCCTATTTTCTAGATATGATCCCATCAGTTTTAGAGGCATTCCTCTTACACCGTATTATTCAAGTTTTTCCAAAAGGATCCTGTGTGATATCGTATCGAAGGCCTTGCTGAGATCACAGAAGGCAATCTGTGTCACGTCTTTGTCATCAACACTCTCACATATCTCGCTCACCAGTTCAATCATTGTCGTTATGGTGGACTTCCTTCTTCATATCCATGCTGTCTTCTGTCCAGGACCACTCTCTTTGTCAAATAATCCACCAAACGCTTCCCAATGAAAGACTCAAACACTTTTGACAAGGCTGGCAGGATTGATATAGGTCGATGACTCGAAGGTTCAGTCTTATTTCCACCTTTATATATCATATCGGTCTTACAATTGCCAGTTTTAATTTATCTGGAAAGCATCCCTGATTCAAACATTGGTTAACAACCGAAACGAAAGGCACAACAACATATGGTATGATGGCTTTCAAAAGTTTCACTGTGACATAGTTGCAGTCGTTAGAGACAGTATTTTTCAGTGTTCGTATTATGTGTAAGATGTCTTCAACACTGGCCTCTCTGAGGTAAAAAGAGGTCATGTTGTCAGTCCTTGCGTTTCGGAGATATGTCAAGGCCGTTGAGAAGTCCAAATTTGTCCCTTCTTTGCATGAATGTGCAAAGTAGCTGTTCAATGTTTCTGGATTCAATGGACAATCCTTATATTTTTTTTCAGGTTTACTAGAATTAATTACCTTCCAAGTAGCCTGTTGTGCGTTATCTGATGCATGTATGTATTGGGTATTCTCTCTCTGCGTCGTCTTTCACCTTAAATATTGTGTAAAGCGCATCCATAGTGTTCTTCATCTCTCGCAATTCCGCTGTGTACCAATTCATTGTTTTTATCTTGGGTTTAATTTTCCTTACAGGAAACGCTGAGTTGATGTGCTTGATGAGTGCTGATTCAAATGCAGAAATGCGAAATGCAGTCAGCTTCTTCTATTTCGTTTTTAAATTACTGTAGGTTATACTCATTGATTATCCTCCTGTATATGTAAGTGTGATTGCTCTTCCCTGGTTCTTCACCCAGTTGTCCAAAAGATACCCTCTGCATCATATGATCAGCTATGTGCATGTTCTTTGTTTCGGATTGTCCAACATGCACACCTGCCACCACAATATTATCAACACATCTTCTTGATCCAACCCTGGACGACTCGTCAAACAGTGCCTCAACCATACCATCTCAACATATTCAACAAGCTTGCGGATTCCTTAGCACTTGCAAAGTCGATGTTGTAATCTCCCGCAGTAAATAGCTTCCCATTAATAATAATAACTTTATTGCCCAACAGTAATTAACATTTACAGTGCAATATAACAAAAAACAAATTCAAAAATTACATTTTAAGGATTGAACAAAAATAAACCCATACACAGAATACTCCCCCACAAAATTAACAGAATACCAACCCCAAGAGATATTTTGCAAGATTCAAAAAAATATACATAGAATAAATCAATTGAATTAAATATACAAAAATATATAAAAAATCTATAATTTAACTGTAATTAAACTGTCTGTTATTAAGCTCCAGGAGTTCTTCTAGTTTACTATAGAATATTTCCAAATTCCCTGATGTTGATCTGTACAAGGCAATAATTACTGGATTTACCGAGGCAATATAAACACCAGTGACTTCATTGTTCATCTCATCTGTAAAGCAACTTATAATGTCTTTAATGTCTTTGACGGTGTGTCTGTGACTCACCAACAGTGCAACTCTTCCATGAGTATGTCTTACTCTGGAATAGTTACTACCGACATAGTAACCAGCCAGTACAAACTGTTGCACCTCCACGTCACTCCACGTCACAATGTTCCGTGATAGCTACAACATCTGGCTGATTCCCTTCACACCTCGTTACCACTTCCAATTCAGCCACTTTGTTCCTCATGCACTGTATGTTCAGAAATACATACAGTTATATGTTGTATATATGTACATATGTTATTTGTTAAGATTGAAAAGCTGCTTCTGTCACTGTTTGTAAATGTGTAGTTTTTAAATTTTAAATCATTTTCTAGAAAATTGGAACGTTTTCAATTTGTGGTGTCATTTTTGTAATAGCCTTGGCTATGACTTTAATTGGATTGTTAAAACTGATATTTTTATGATTTTTCACTGTTTTGTTTGTTGTAATTTTTCAATTTGTTTCCATCATTTTTCTCGAAATGGCTCAACAAACTCAAAATGTAACTACAGCAATAGAAGCAGCTTTTCAATCTTCACAAATGCTCCAACTCACATTTTTCGCAAAAACAATCAAAGGGCAAATATTTAAAAATGTGTAGTGCAAAGGACTGTCATTAAAGATGTCATTAAAAACTCCATCTTAAGAGGTGAATATCTCAAGAACACAAGTTTTTGAGGACTTGCGCCCATGTAGACTTCTGATTTACTCATTGAATACTACTGATCCCCAGAGTTACAACAAGTTTGTGACCGGGAACCAAAATTTCCACAAGGATTCTGTGGGGTCCTTTGGTTGTTGCGAGATTCAAAATCAATCAACTTCTGTCAAAGTTAATGTCGAAAATTTCCGACCAGTTGAGAATCTGCTGGAGATTTTTTATTTGAAATATAGCTTAAACAGATTATTAAAACTAAGCGTTCACTTGAAGTAAAAGCAAATGCATTAACAATTTACATGTAAGCAAAGCAATTGGAATCAAATCGAATGTGTTTTATATCTTATATTACTTTAGAATCGTCATTTTAATTTTCGTTGATAATATCCGATCAAGCTGTATATTATAGTAATGCATTTGTTTGAGTGTTGTCTGTCAATATTTATGTCTCCTATGAATATAATTATCTATACTTTCATTTAAATGTTTATTTAAATTATGGTAAAACCTTACACATCCTTAAGGCGCGGTAGGCCCTGTATTTGTTGGGGATCTAATTCAGATTAATAGGTTTTATCAACATTTATGAGTGAAATTGACTAAAGTTTGTTTTTTATTTGTTTTATAAATAAGATTTGTCTAATAATATTCTCACTAAATTGTTAACAGTTTTGAATTTTTTCTTGCAGGAATGCTGCATCGGATTTTTTTTGTGCCGAAGCGGTGACAATTCTCAAATTTAGCATATAAGGACCTGCTCAAAAATACATTTTTTATATACTTTACACTAAAACAGCCTAACATATACACTCAAATAATTTATATAAGATTCTCAAAAATACTGGAGTGCTTTAAGGAATATTTTATAATGCAAAACAGAACTGAGGTTGTCGATAAAATTACTAAACTAGGAAAAGTTAATCAGGTATGTGAAGAATGGAAAGTTCGTGAAGACGGAGCGTTGGCGTATCGTTTGCAGAATCAAGAGATTAACGAACATTACACAGGCAACAAATTTAGAAATGCCTTATTGCGAGAAGATTTTCCTAGAGCAAAAGATGAACAGCTCAAAGAGCAGAAGTTGGCTGAAGAGGCAGCTGCCATTTATCAGAAGATGCTCGCCGAACAAGAAAAAATGGATTACTTTGTAGCTGAACAGTTGGCACAAAAGCTCGAAATCGAGGAGAAACAAAAACAGAAAAGTGTGGAATCCTACGATGAACAAGTCGTTAAACGACTTTTAAAGAAAGGCAGACCAAGTCCCAGTAAACATAACAGTCATCATTCTAAAGAGCATCCCGATAAGAGAAATGAGCATGAGATATTTGTGAAAAACTTCAGTGAGTTGCGTTGTGACAATCATGATAGCGATGAGATTTTGACCCCGGATGAACTCGATAAATTGAGACAAGAAGAAAAGGATGCAGAACTAGCACGGAAACTTCAAGAAGAAGAGGCATCCCTTGGTGAATTTGTCGACAGAGATAGATTATTAGCTATAGAAGCACAAGATAAAGAACTTGCCAAGCTTTTACAAGAAAAGGAAAAGGCAAAAGCTCGGAAAGCACGAGAGAAACATAGACAAAGAGTTGAACAGCGAAATCAGCAGCGGAAGTTGGAAAATCAAAATACTGTAGAAAACGATTATTTATTGCCTGACGACACATACTCTTATCCTGTCGATGTACTGCCGTCTTATCACAGTAGCTCAACTCCTTGCAGTACTTACCAGAGAGACGCATATTACGCAGACCCCACTTCGGTTAATGAAGATATGAATTATTCACTGCCACTAGATGTATTACCGAATACTTCGAGAAGTAATTCACAGGATGGTGCCATTCCAAAAGATATATCTCGTAAAAGTGACGCTATTAGACCCACTCAATTGAATCTCAGGTAAGTAATAGTATAAGTTTTTATTAATTTATTAAGGTGAATTAAGACGTATTATCACTGATCAGTCTTTTAGTCATTGCCGATCTGAGACCATCTATTCACAGTTGTTCACACTTGGGCAAACTATTAGATTTCTTGGACGTGTTCCTTTGGACATGTTCCTGTCATTACCACGGTACACTCAAACAACTTTCGAAGACAGCTCCATGAGCTTGCTGTCACTTGGTGACATTGCTGTTGCCATTCATATTTTTCTAGTTTCAATGTCTATGGATTTATTCCAATTTAGAATTGGTTAAAAATCGCTTCATATCAAGGTAGTCCACCTTGTCGCAACTTACAGTTGTCTGTTTTTTTAAGATGTCTATCAGCTAGCGAGATGTATAAATTATCTGCAAACTAGTTGTGAGGTAACCCTCCATATATGGTGTAGCATGCTGTCCACCACAATGTCCCATAGGATCAGTGACAGAATGCCTTTTTGTGGGCAACCTCATATCTCTGTAGTTTTTGTTTGCAAGGAATTCATAACCCATTGAACAGCTTTACGTTTCAGCCTTTGCTTTTTTATTACCCAGGGTTGATGTCTTGCAGTCCATGGGTCGCATTATTCTGCACACCTGCAGAACATACTTTGTTGACTTAATTGCTGTGATGCAAAAATTTAATAAGAGTTTGGAGATGATCTGGTAATGTAGAATACCTGGTAACTATGTAGAGAGTAGACACCCACCACAGAGGAACAGTGAAGCTAAAAAAGCTGTGGCACATTTTATATTGTTTTTTTAAAATTTTTGACATCACCCGAACTTAACCAGTCAGATTATTTCCAGGTTAGGTTTCTCTCCTGTCCGAGACCCTTGTCAACTGACAGGAACATAACCATAACCTTCATTTGAATTTCAGATTTTTATCTGAATTACTGTCAAATAAATTATAGTCAACTTGTAGAAGAACATTTTTCACACGATTTGATTTTTCGTCCGACATGTTGAATTTGGTAATTCCGATGTAAGCCGTGGCAATACTACGTAAGTGGCAATAAGCCATGGCAAGCAAGAATTGTGAGTGAAGTTGTACACATGCCCAATCCAATCACATGCTGCACAGAAATCGTATCTCTTTGGAAGACTGCAAGGAGGATAGTATTATACCCTTGTTAACTAACCGAACCCTGTGTGGTTGAGGTACCCATCGGGCGTGACCCAGGAGGCAGATAAGGGAAGGCCTTACAATGCGCTGGATTAGCAGCGGTGATAGAGCTCGTCGGATTTAAAACTCCAGACTGGCAGCTCAAAAAGCCCTGCCATGGACATCTCCCCCAACCTAGTTGTCATGTTGTTACTAAAGGTCTGCACTAGAGGCAACGGCGCCGGAGAATGTCCGAATGTGGGCTCTCCGTTAAACCATGTATCACTCTGTGTCGTAGGCATGTCTCGCGCACAGAGAGATATAGGGGTCTTGTCTTAACCATCCGGACTGCATGGATGAGGCACCATTATAAAAACCTCCCCAATCTCACGGTATTGCATGCGCCAAGAGATGCATGACTGTGAGTAGCTCAGTCTTCGCGGCAAACATATCCTCGGGGCACCAGGCGCACCCTGTTGTATTGAGCCTTACTCCTTGCATGAGGGCTCTGTGGGGAGTGGGGGCTCTGTGGGGAGTGGTTAACCTTTCCCAACCGCTCCTGGGACATCCATGGAGTTTGAAAAACAAATATGCTCTGATGAGGAGATCGATTCTAATCAGACTCCAAGAAACAGCTCGATTCCGCTGGACCAGGAGGAGAAACAATTCTCTCTCGAGAAAAAGGAAGACGAATAACCAGGTTACAAGCCTTCGGGAGAGAGTCTCTCACACTGGAGGACCTGGATACATTGGCAACAGTCAACATAATCAGCTTCCTTAGAGGGGCTGACATGATGGGGTTAATGTAGCACGACTAGATGTGAGCCACAATAGACCTACTGTCGCAGTGGAGGTGTCACAATGGCCCACTCTAAAGAAATCTAGTCTAATCTAATCAAACTAACCGAAGGGCTGTCTGGTTCATTGACATTGTGCAGCCAAAAAGCAAGGTGATTGTCAAACTGACTGACTAAATTAATTTCAAAATTAATAAAATTCTAAAGCAGGAATATGTTTCAAAAGAGAGAAAAGAATGAATAACCAAATTCTATGAGTTATATCATGTGAAAAATTACTTGCTATTAATATAAGTATTATAATTTGTATACCATGCAAGTACTGGGTCAGGTCAGGTCAGGTCAGGTCAGGTTTGGTCTTTGAAATTCCCACAAAGGACCCATAATAATAATACGGACAGTAGTTTCTGGTTAGGTTGGCCATTTTAGTTGTTTTGTTTTTTATATTCGGTAAGGGTGGGTTTTAGTTAAGATTAGACTTTGATTTGGATCCTTAGCCAAGTAGTTGTGGCCTGAAGCTCGTCTACTGTCCCGGTTCTCGTGAATTTGGTTCACCCGTCCCTGAAATTGGCAATTTCACAATCCACTCCAGCAAGCCTTTCCTGAGAACTGTCGCTGTCTCACTGTATCGGACTAGGCACCTTGGTCTGAGACCCAAAATCCGACGTCTCCTTTATGCAGGCTATCGCTTGGCGAACACTAGCTGGTCCCTCGCCCGAAGAACGACTGACAACCACCGCTGGATCAAGGCTGAGTCAATTTGTTTCTTTTTATATTAGTTTCAACAATTCTTGTCACGATTAGCTTTATCTTTTATTTTGTTCATATTGATGATAATCGAGTAATAAACAAACACTCATCAAACAAAATGATTTCAATCTACAAAATGCAGGCAAAAGTGAACAGGAGGTAACAATTTCTTACTTTATTGTGACTTTCCTCCTTATTTCAACAGAATCGGAACTTTTGGGTTCATTATGCCAGTCATGTTTTTATTGACTGTTCTATGATTTGTAAATCACCAATTGAAGTAGTTCAATCCCACACCTTCCAATTGTTTGCATTTTATCTGGTAGACATACTTCATTTTATTCAAGACACTACTTTTGATGAAAAATTTTGTGGATCAACCGATACTAATAATATTAATAATTATTATAAAGTATAATTTAAAATTAATTAATATTTTCCTCATGTTTCTTGTGTGATCTAGGGACTTTATTTTTAAAAATTAGTTAAAAAGCGAAGCAAGAAAAAAAAAGAAAACAATCTAATTGGCAAAAAAGTTGTGATTTTAATTGCCTAGTCTGACAATAAAATAATAATTAAAAAAAGCTATTGGCGTACTTTTTCAAAAGTTTTTTCAAAACAATATTCGTAGAGGTGCATACCGGAACGCCACGGGATTTAATAATTTTAATCTGTTTAGGTCTACATTAGCCTTTTACTTCAGCAAATGAATCTATCAAATTTCGACAATATTGGGTGCAGTATACAGGGTGTCCCAGCTTATTCGAAGCGGTCTCTGTAGGCCAAACGATGGATTTTTTCCAAAAAATTTTTGCACATTCAAGTACAGGATCACAATGGCCAAAATTTAAAATTATTTTGGGGTATACAGAGTGTCCCATATGACAGTGGCATATCAAAGTTATGTTTTTTTAAATGGAATGCTCCTAGTTTATTGCATTTTTAGATTGTCTGAAAAGAGAAAATAAGATTGGCTTTTACAGTTGGTGTTTAAATTTAGAAGTTTTTGAGTTATAAACAAGTGAAAATCGTCATTTTTCAAGTTCAAGGCCCTGTACAACGAAAACGGTTCAAGATAGAGAAAAACGGCTTACATGTCCCTATTTTAATTTTTCATGTATTATCCTATGATGTGGATGAAATGTTTATACAGGGTGATAAAACATTTGAAAAATTCTGAGATTTCTCCACGTGTCGTCAAATAAAAAAATCAAAGAAAGTACAAATATTTCTATACCATAGGATAGTACATGAAAAGTTAAAATAGGGACATGTAAGCCGTTTTTCTCTACCTTCATCCGTTTTCGTTGTACAGGGCCTTGAACTTGAAAAATGACGATTTTCACTTGTTTATAACTCAAAAACTTCTCAATTTAAACACCAACTGTAAAAGCCAATCTTATTTTCTCTTCTCAGACAATCTAAAAATACAATAACATAGGAGCATTCCATTTAAAAAAACATAACTTTGATATGCCACTCTCATATGGGACACTCTGTATACTCCAAAGTAATTTTAAATTATGGCGATTGTGATTCTGTACTTGAATTTTCAAATTTTTTTTTTAAAAAGTCCATCGTTTGGCCTACAGAGACCGCTTCGAATAAGCTGGGACTTTTAAGATTTTATTTAAGATATTTTCGAAAAGGGGAATTTTTTTAATAAAAGTATCTCACCCTGTATCTCAAAAACAAAGCATTTTAGATCAATACTTCATAAAAAATATACAATTATTTTTACATGTTCTACCATTTGCCGGACATTTCCAGAACATACACACTGGAAAACCTGTAAAGGAAAAGGGCTTTCATAATGTCCAGCTGTGTGGATGAAAAAATGTTTATACAGGTTTGTGAAAAATGTATAGGTATTTCTCGAGACCCTTTGCAAATTTCTTTCAACCACATAACCGATGCAACATCAATAAATAGTTATAATATGGAAATGTACGTCATATATCTTGAGCAGTTTTCGATGTAAATCTCGTTAACGATTTTTAGGTTGATCTTTTACTCATATAAAGTTTCTCTTTTCAGATACTCTCATAATGAAACACCTAAATTTGAAAATCCAGTGACGCCCGAAGAAGTAAAAACAAATTCGTCTCCAATGAAAATGAATATAGCGATGGCTGTTGATCCGACATATAAATCTGACAGTCCTTATAATCGATGTGGCCTTCCTTCTAGCACCAGCACATCAAGCAGCAGTCCTGGAAGCAGCTTCATGTCTTACGACGTATCATCTCATCCATCAGATGAAACCATACCTCCATACATGCCAATCCAAGGCCATAAACGGATGGCATCCTTGGAGAAGAAACAAAAGAAGAAAAACAAGGATGGTGGTTGTAAGCAACAATAAGATTAATATCAAATACTAGCAATAACATATCTATATTTTTTTATTTATTGTAGTTTTTATATTCTACAACAATAGGTTAGAGGATTATATTTTTTAAATATACATATTTTATATAAAAGAAAATGATTTTTTCAATATATTGTGAAAAAATATGGAGTGTGCAATATTAAGAGATAAAATGGACGTAAAAATTAGAGTCCTGGCAGCAATATGATATAGGATAATATTTAGCTGTCATGTCTATCTTGATCTCATAATACACTCGAATATTTATAAATATTGCTCATTCTGTACAGCACACTTCAAATAAACATTGAAATGTATTTTTCTACACTGGTTTTGTTGTCCGTTGAACCTCTTCCTTTAATTATCCAATTTAACTTTAGTAACTTGAAATGTTTCAAAACTCTCAAACTAACAGTTATCTTTGGAAATCACATAGTTGATTTTTATTTATTATCTGGTGTACTACAGAGCAAACTTCCAAATTGAACGAAAACAAAATCACAATTATTCTACAGGGTGATCAGTAACTCGCGCACTCCGAATACAGGGCGATATAGAGCCCATTAAAATTAAGGATATTCTGCAAAAAAAAATTGAATCCAACGGTTGGTTTTCAAGTTACAGAGTTTCCCTCATCCGAGTTTAAAGGTAATTTTTTCAATAACCGTGATAAAGATTAATTTTACTGTAATGTCTGGAACGGATATCATATAATTCATCAATTTTTTTTCCACAAAACCTCTTTGCAGAGGAATTGAGAATGTTGGAAATTGATGAAATACCTAAAACTGAACGAAATTTGAAGTTTGGCAACCGTCTAAACTCATCTGAGAATATAAAATATTGAAATACCTTCGTTGCTATGGAAATGAAAATAATAACAATACCATCTAACCCAAACTTATTCACATGTTCAGTGTAGTGTTGCCACCTTTTTTTTACAAAAATGGTCATATCTTTGGAAGAAAAGAACTTACAACACTGCAGTAAGAAAATTTACCACTCTTAAAAAGTGAAGTTTATTGCGATAAACTTCATGCTCCGAGTGCGCGGGTTACTGATCACCCTGTATAAGTGATAATAACAATACATAATCAACAATACTAATTACTGACAGTTAAATTCTACATACTTTGCTTTAAATTAGCAATTCTGGTTTTTATAGAAGACATGCTCAGATCAAAAATGCCAAATTCAGTAAAATGTCTACTGTAATTATTAGAGACCAATCTATCTACAGGGTGGTCCAACTTAAAACGTCAGGACTTTACCAAACGATAAAAAACGTTAAAATAATGCCAGTTTCTCTAATACACTTATAGCCGGGAAAGCTTTCTTTTCAAGATACAGGGCTGAAGTTTTGGGAAAATAATAATGTTTTGTGAATATTGTCAAAAGGGCTGCTTTAAAAAAATTGAAAATTGGCATGCAGCATGAGCTAAGTATCTTTCATGATTTGGCTTATGGTGATAAATTGCGAAAACCAGCGGCGGAGATATGTATGGGTGTGCCATCGCCCCTTTTCAAAAAAAAAATTGGCGCCACTGACTCTATGGCAAATTTAATAATACTGTTCAATGCCCCATGCTTTTTAGAACAAAAAAGTACTCTCTAATTATTTTCTCAATGGGAACCGTTTTCGAGATAATTCATTTTTTCTTAGGTAATATCCGTAGCCATTTTAAGAATAACAGACAAATTCTAATCAAATAACTTTTACTTAAATAATTAAATAACAGAAATAAACAACACCTAACTAATGTAACAATTGTCAGTAACCATAGAGTCAGTGGCGTCAATTTTTTTTTTTTTGATAAGGGGCGATTGCACACTCATATCTCCGCCGCTGATTTTCGTAATGTATCACCATAAGCCGTAAATAATGAAAGATACTTAGCTCATGCTGCGTGCCAAATTTCAATTTTTTTAAAGCAGCCGTTTTGACAATATTCACAAAACATTATTTTTTTTCCCAAAACTTCAACACCCTGTATCTTGAAAAGGAAGCTTTCCCGGCTATAAGTGTATTAGAGAAACTGGCATTATTTTAAAGTTATCTATCGTTTGGTAAAGTCCTGACGTTTTAAGTTGGACCACCCTGTATAACTGCTGTTAGTAGTCCATAATTGGTTCTATGAGTATACTCATGAAAAAGCTGCAGTTGTCTAGTAACCTTCATTGGGATATTAAATTTCAGAAGACTAAGTAAGTCTTCGCAATCAATTTTATTATCTATCTTATACAAAAACAGCAGGAGTGAAACTTGTCTTCGGGACTGGAGCTTGTTCATACCATCACAAAGCTTCAGTCTTACCTTGTGAGAGATGATGAGACAATTATCTACCTTACCTTCAGGATAAGACTCTTGCGTCCCTGTGTACTTGTGTGGTAGATTCCTTCACCTGGTTCTGGTTTGGATGGGAAGACATTTTAACTAGGAAACTACAATAAAACACGAGATTTTTTACATAGCTCGATATATTCAGTTTTGTCGATATATTCAGTTTAGAAAACAATTCGTTATCACAAAATTCACAGAATTTATGTATCATTTCCTTCGAGCTACATGGAGGGGAAGATAGGTGCTAAGTGCTAGGAAAACCCCTCGGAAAAACCTAGCCCATCTATGAAATTACAAGTTCTTTATCTAGTTAGTTCAATTCAAATGAATTTCTACACTGAAAACGACTCATAGGTGGCCCATGGCTGCTGGAGGTCCTGCCACTACAATCTCCGTACTGATAAGCTTCCTAATGGTCATACTGTAACAAGGAAAAAGGCAGCGCACAGAATATCGTTTTGTCAAACAAGTTTCTACTTTAAACACGTAAAGAAACTGCGCAATTAATTACTTGGACCTGGAACTTGAAACTTTAATCTAATTTAATGACCTGTATGGTTTGTAACTTCTGATGGGTCATGGTGGTGTGCGTACCACGGCACTGCGCACCTAGGCACGACATTATTTGTGAATGCTGTAGCAACTTTAGTGGTTTCGTAATTTTTTTGTATTTTCACTCGGTCAGAAAGTCTTGGTTGTTGTGTCTCGTAGACATTGGTTTTATTTATAAATCATTAATTGTCTCAATTAATCAATTAATGAGTAATTGTCTCTGTGTTTATGGCACGTTGCGATTCTTAACTGATGAGAGATTTTCGCTTGGCTTTATTTATTTATTATGCGTGAGGATTCTGCATGTCAATGCTCAGTCTATCCGTGAGAAACTTCTTGACTTTGAAATCCTAGCTAATGAAGGTTTTTATGAATATATTAGTATTAACGAACATTGGTTGAACTCAGATGAACTGAACCTGACAGGTTTGAAAAACTACCGTGACATTTCTGGCTTTTGCAGGTCTGCGAAGGGTCACAGTGGGGTTTGTATATTTGCAAGATGTACTCTGAATTGTAATTCCGTGGATGTATCTCGCTACGTTGCAGATTCAGACTTTGAGCCTGCTGGAGCTTATCTGGTGGACCATAATGTCTACGTCTATTCAGTCTATAGAACCCCAGATAGTAATTATGATGAGTCGGTGACTAGGTTGTCTTCTCTCCTGGATGCGGTGAACCTCGTGAGGGACACGGTTATTGTGGCGGGTGATTTTAATGTACATTTCAGCACCAACAGCTACAAAACTAGCAATCGACTAGCTATTGACCTGTGTAGCGCTATGACATCTTATGGTCTTTAGCAAACAGTCTTTTTCAATACACGACTGAACTCATATCTCGACAATGTGTTCACTAATGTCGATGAAGGACTACGTTCTACTTCTCCGGTAGATACATCACACTTAACGGATCACCTTGGGATACAGTTTCTCTGTCCTTATTTGGAGCATACCTCTGCCCCGGGAGTCCGAGAATGCTGGAGACCAATCACAGTCTCTTTTATTACTACAACACTGTTGAGCAGATTGACTGGAGTTTCGTAACCGATGGTCAGATTGACATTGAGAGCAAATTTTATATGTTTGTCGATCTTCTATCGCAGGCCCTGGAAAGCTGCTTACCTCAGAAAACCAAGCTATCAAACAGAAACCAGAAATGCGACTCTGCTGGGTGGTTCAACGGCAGTCTGGTGAGTATGTGGGAGAGGCTGAGAACCTTGTCAGCACTGAACCGGGAAAAACCAATCCTAGTTCCAAAACTTACACTGTCAGATTATAGGAAGCGGTATCGTAGAGAGGTTTCCAATTGTAGGAAAAAAGCCAACGATTTGATTGCTAGGGCAGCTAACAAACAGTCCAAATGGAAAATCATTTCTGGTAATAAGCCTAAGCCCTTTCATATACCCAGCGATAGGTTATGGATGGTGAAAAATTTAATGAGTTTTTTATTTCAGTGGCGAATAAGGTAATAAGTGGGTTACATTGTGGCAGCACGACTTATGGGGAGTACTTGAGGGCCGCTGATACTGTTGCATCTTTGGGACATTTTGCTTTCAAACATGTAACATTCAATTAAGTGAGAATGATCTTGGATAATATTAAGAATAGCAACTCAAAAGACTGCTACGGTTTCAATACCAAAATTATTAAAATTAAAAATCTAATAATTTATCCATTAACTAATCTCATCAACCAATCAACGGTTGGTGTATTTCTTTTGGTGTTAAAAATTGCGAGGGTTACTCCCAGCTTTAAGAACAAAGGTTCCGTTGACAATTGTGATGCCTACTGCCCTATATCGATACTTCCCGTACTCTCCAAGGTGTTTGAGGCTGTTCTGAAGGATCAGATGATGGACTATTTTGAGGATGGGTTGTTTACTTCCTTGCCAGTTTGGATTTCGTACCAGAAAGTCCACAACACGTGCTATAGATCATCTGGTGAAGCAAGTAACTGAAAATTTTGAAGAAGGGCTTGACACATAAGCCTCATTCTATGACCTTACTAAGGCATTTGATTGCATGTCTCACGATCACGGTATCCTCTTGAAGAAGCTCGAACATCTTCCTGGCCTTGGTCTTTATATTCCTGGCCGTGGAATCTAGAAATGCCAGGTAGTCCATAGAATGCACACTGTCCGTCAATGTGTCATTTCTGGCGACTGAAACTATCGCGAAAGTGTCATTTCCTTGAATGAGGCTAAGTCATTATAAAAAAAAGTAAACAAACAAATAAATGTGAAGCTAGAATTTTTCAAGAAACAAACTGATACGATCATAGAATTTTTCGAGAGTGGTCTCTTTTTAATATATTTTCTCTTTAATTTAATTGAAAGACTATAATGATTGCACAAATTTTAATTTGATTTTTTTATTATACCTACAGTTGCATGACCTTTTTCGAATTAATATTTTTAACAACTCTGTTATTCTCATAACAACAAAAAATTTCATCATAGAGGTAATAGGTAACTAAACATTAAAAAATTCAATTTTGCATTACTTATTAAACCCCTTTAGGTATAGTTCATTCCAAGGTATAAGGAAGCTCGTAAATAATAAGTATTGTAAAATATCTGTAAACTGTCTGCAGATAATGGTTTATGACGGCAATGAACCGCACTAAGGAGAAGTTTCTTTTACACTACCTTTAAGTTCGGAAAAAGTTACAGGAAAGTTTTGAAAATTGAAAATTTTATATTTTAGTGATATAAACACCATGTCAAAAACTTTTTCCATTTCTTCTTGAAATTTTTTAAAGTTAAAGGTTTTTAGTATACTTGTCTACTACAAAAATTTCAGTTCAATTCCTTCAAAAAAGTGCTCATAAACGGTTATCGAAATTTAGCCTTTTTTACCCTTTTCCTTTACCCTTTTTCTGTGGACATTTGATGAGTTTGGGTGATTTTCGTAAAGTGACGTCGTCCTCAATAGTGTATTTTTTTTATTAAGAAATAGACCAAAAAATCTAAATGAAGTCTAAATAATAATATGTAAAATTCAGGACACATTCTACTCCAGCCGTTTTTGTAGAAACGAAACGATGCTTAAACCTTAATACGGCTCTGACGGCTTGAGTGCATGAGCTTGCCATCCCAGGTGTTTATTTGCATTTCTTTCTGTTGTTAAGGGATAATTTGTGGACAGCTTAATGATGGCAATATAATTTACGAGTTTTCTTATACCTTGGTATGAAGTACATATACTTATGTATGTTTTTACATTATTTCTCAGTTTTAGCGGTATCTAAGAATTTCAAAATTTCAAGAGATGGAGGTCTGAATTTTGAGGTCATAAACTTGAAAAAAAAGAAAACCTATGAGTACTAATAAATAAAAACAACAAAAACTTACACATTTTGATTTATTAAATTTTCTAATATTTCTAAATATCTAGAGCTATACATAGAAATATACATTACATACATACATGTTACATTTACAACTAAGTATACTAAATACTGATTAGTTCCGTGGATGTTTAACTTATGTACAAATAAATAA
This sequence comes from Malachius bipustulatus, assembly GCA_910589415.1. Lineage (NCBI taxonomy): Eukaryota > Metazoa > Arthropoda > Insecta > Coleoptera > Melyridae > Malachius > Malachius bipustulatus. The sequence goes on from OU342630.1 coordinate 13,067,794, forward strand.
TTATATCGCCAGTTTCCTGCTCCATTCGTTATCGGATGGCGGCGTCACAGCAGGTCATGCATAATGAGGATACGAGCCAAGAGGTGGCGCTGCTAGATGACTTGTCGCGTGATGGCCAATAGAGTGTGTGCCAGCAGCGATGTTCGTATATAAATTGGCGCTGGGGTTACTCCAATAAGTTCCGGGAGATGGAAATATTGACGCTGCAATCAGACAAAATTACATTTCTAATTATTTTTTATTTAAGTGGATTAGCGAATCGAAATCTACTCTATTTAGTGCGCGGATGTGAAGAGATGCCCAGTCAGACTGGGCATCTCTTCAATCAATACAAAATGTATATCCGCAGAAATCGCCTAACATCCGATCTAGCTGGACACCCCTGTTTATTCATCCTCTTTTTATTTTTTTTCCGGTGAGGTAAAAGAAAAATTGGAGTCAAATTCTGATTTGACTTTATTTACGCATTATATCTACCTTAGTAATTAGTCTAGCCGGTAAAGTAAAATATATACCTAGCAAAAGTTCATAAAAAATCTTATCTAAGATTTTCCTTCAATAATAATTGTTATAGTGAAGAGGTTATAGATCATAAATCTAGAAATTAGTTTTGGGGGCTGTAGCGCGTCCCCAACAAAAAATCACCACTTTGGTGAAAAAAGGCTTTTTTTATAATAACTGGTTATCTATTGGATATATCAAATAAGTAGTTAAAAAAAAGCTTAAGTGATTTCCTAACAAAAGGTATCTTGTAATTTTTTCGTACCTATGTCATAATTTCTGAGTTATTCAATAATTATTAAGAAATTGCAAATTTTCTATTTTTAATGATTTTTTAATTTTCATTTATATTACAGTCTTTTTCTATTGGTTTTCCTCTTTTGTCAATTGCTTTTCCTTATTTGTCAAATGAGTTTCCCATTTATTAAACGTCAGTTTGATTTTTCAATTCAAATTCCTCTTTTGTCAAATGAGATTCCTTTTTTTATCAAATGCTTTTCCAATGTTTATTCCAATGTCACTGCACGTAAATAGGAAAAGCAATTGACATAAAGTGAAACTGATTTGACATAAAAGGAAATTGAGTGATAAATCAATGACTATATAGTAGGATTAACTTTAAAAAGTCAGATGTGACGTCACACTAACCGTCCGAATTAATATTTTTAATTTCACCAGAAAATGTCAAACAGTTAATTGTCAACTTGTAAAGGAGCGTAAATTATTGAAGAAATTATTCAAACAATGAATTGAAGCGCTTACGTCAGTTTGAGAGCCACTGACAACTACATAAAATTTATTCACGTAATGACATTCTATCCTCTGTGTTGTGCATTTAATTCTCATTCAAAACCAATGTTGACGTATACTTATTTATGCGGGATGGAGTGTTTAGACAAACTGGACGGTTACTATAAAAACACGTATATGAAACAAAGTAAATCGAACTATCAAAAGGATGTGTATTCTTAATCGATACGTATGACTTTTTAGACTTTATTGGACTATAGTAGGATTAACTTTAAAAAGTCAGATGTGACGTCTTACTAACCGTCCGAATTAATATTTTTAATTTCACCAGAAAATGTCAAACAGTTAATTGTCAAGTTGTGAACGAGCGTAATTATTGAAGGAATCATTCAAAAAATGAATTGAACCGCTTACGTCAGTTTGAGAGCCACTGACAACTACATAAAATTTATTCACGTAATGACATTCTATCCTCTGTGTTGTGCATTTAATTCTCATTCAAAACCAATGTTGACGTATACTTATTTATGCGGGATGGAGTGTTTAGACAAACTGGATGGTTACTATAAAAACACGTACATGAAACAAAATAAATCGAACTATCAAAAGGATGTGTATTCTTAATCGATACGTATGACTTTTTAGACTTTATTGGACTATATAATCATTGATACATGGAAAAATAAGAAAATCCTTTGACAAATAAGGAAAAGCAATTGACAAAAGAGGAAACTCAAAAGCAAAAGACTGTAAAATTTTTGCCAATTTTTGAATTTCCTACAGACCCTTTAAGTTTGTTAAGTTTGTAACACTTATTCATTAACACCCTGTATACTAATAATTATTCATAATTAATGAGAATTGCAGAAAAATGTTGTTGCCCCCTTCAAGTTTTCAGGTTTCTGCCCCCTTCAGGTATTCGAGTAATTTAATTTTTTGTAGAGGTTGCGCGCCAAAAAATTTATAAAATTAACGAACATTTTCGCGCATGCAAAAATAGAAAATTTGCAATTTCCTAAATATTGAATAATTCGAAAACAAACACATAAAGGTACGAAAAAATTACAGAATAGATTTTTTCACCGAAGATATGGGTTTTATTTGCGCCGTTGGGGGGGGGGGGGGGGTAGCCGGACGCACTGCACCCCCAGAACTGATATGTCTTCTACCGATTTACGTTTCTACCGGGTGATTTTAAATGATTGAAAATTTTCAAGTGAGTTATTGGTATTATTATGTTGTAATTCGTAACACTTATCAGATGAGACAGAAGGCTTTTTTTTGATAAATGGGGAGCAGCAGTCTTAACTGTGTATAAGTAAACTTATTTACTTCGAAGACCGGACTGCATCCGTTAACGGATACCTCCCAGTCAACATTCTGTTTCAGATCCCCGACTTTGACTCTTGGCCCATCTTAACGCAAGAACAGTTACGCACAAGAGATTCGATTGATGGATATCATTTAGTATACTGTACGTACAGTGGTGTTCATGGTATAGCCTCATATGTGAAGTATTCAATAACCAATTTGGAAAAGGTCTACGCACAAATTATTTCAGACATCTCTCTGATCACAATTTAAAGTTACAGACGTGCATATAGTCAATGTTTATAAACCTCCGAATGTTCAATGGCCCCATGATTTCAACACTACATCTCTTCATCTTGCAATATATACCTATACATTGATGATTTCAAATGTCATCATGTCCAGTAGTTATATGACAGTTCAGACTACAGTGGAATTTTACTACAGGAATGAATGGAGATCAACAATTTACATCTTGTTTTTGATGCCAAAGACAACAAAACTTTTCACTCAGCTAGATGGAATAGAGATTACAATCCAGACCTATGCATCGTCTCCATGGATAACGATTATAGACCATTACAGACTTCCAGAAAAGTGCTGAAAAGTTTTCCACATATAGTCAACATCATCCGAGTATCCAAAATATCAAATTCCCCTTCTATCATCAATACCAAAACCAAGGTGGAATATTCAAAAAGCAAACTGGACGAAATTCAGTAAATCAGTGGACAGTACTCTTCGTTGGATACCACCAGTCTCATCAAATTACAACTTTTTTGTCGTTTTAAAAGGATCAGTCAAGAAAACAATTACAAGGGGTTTTCGCAAAAATTACATTCCCGCCTTGATAATTTAACTTGATATTAAAATCTTTAAACAGTTAAGGAAAAATAAGTGGAATGGTGAGTTTAAGTCATTACAGTCGTAGTATTGCGAAATTACGAAATTACGAAAAGGCTTTATATTGCGAAAACTAGATAGAAACAGCAAATCAACGAGAGAAGATCCCATCGAAAATATCACCAAATTTTTCTTCCAAAGCTTCTCGATTAGTCAAAGTGTCGAACACGATAAACATTTACAAACATCAAGCCAATAAAAATAAAAGGACTATACAAAAACAAAAGAAACAAGCAGATATTTCCGATGAAATAGGACAACCTTTCACCTTCGAAGAATTGGAAACAGCCATATCATGTTAACTAAAATGAGAAAAGCTGCTAGCTTTGATGGAATTCACCCCGAATTTCTGAAACACCTGGGAAATTTTACAAATAATTGGTTACTGCCCTTCTTCAATAACATATTTAATAACGTTCGGGGAAGTTAACTGACCTGACCTGACCTGACCTGACGCTGACCTGACCTGGGAAATTTTACAAATAATTGGTTACTGCCCTTCTTCAATAACATATATTTTATAACGTTCGGGGAAGTTACCTACCAAGTTTAAACAGTCAAAGGTTATTGCAATCTTGAAACCAGGGAGAAGCCCAGAGCAAGCTGGTTTTCGTCCAAACAGAACTGTTGTGATGAAGTATTATTATATTACTCTCATTAATTCAGGGAATTAAAAAATTTACCTGTTTCCGCTGTTTTTAATCCTAGAAATATTTTGTGAGAAAATGAATTTAGGGTTACATATTATTATGATTCACCCTGTACAATTAAATCCAAATAATCGTATCAAATTTATCTAGAAGTCTCGAGATTAATTCAAATGCCGTTGCATGGCGTTTCCAAATGGAAGCAGCACCTCAAGAATGAACTAATTAGATTCTTCTCAAGATCTGATAATGGGAAATCATTTGTCTTTCTCCACTGTCCCATTTCGGCGAATGAATATTACTACGTAGCTTTCTTAATTAAAACGTGTACCTAATTTAATTTTCGAATATTAATTATTTTTAGACGGGTTGTTTTCCATCTTATTTTTATTAATGTTCAGAGATAATATAATTTATAGATATAGGTACATACAGGGTGATTGATTGGAACGCCACATTAGAAAAAGTTCGACTTCTAGTTGATGTAGGAATCTGAAATTTGGAATTTAGGGAATAACATACAATAATGCTTTCTGAACGACACATTTATTCTAATAGTATGGTGAAGACAGAGACATCGATGTTTCAATGGGCATTTCCATCTCATTGGTCTGTCACATCACCACCACTACAGAAGTGTGCCGATCAGAAAGAAAATCAAAGCTATAAGCAAAATGATTTGTCGGAAACATAGTGACTTGCAAGGCAAATGCCATCTGACGACTGAAAAGTATACAACTTTCAATATGTCAATCAGATATTCTCCCAGAGAAATGTGCAATTTTTCACTACCAACGCTGACAGTTCACTGAAAAATCAATTACCTTGAAAGTTGTATACTTTTCAGTCGTCAGATGGCATTTGCCTTGCAAGTCACTATGTTTCCGACAAATAATTTTGCTTATAGCTTTGATATTCTTTCTGATCGGCACACTTCTCTAGTGGTGGTGATGTGACAGACTGATGAGACGAAAATGACCATTGAAACATCGATGTCTCTGTCTTCACCATACTATTAGAGTAAATGTGTCGTTCAGAAAGCATTATTGTTTTTCAACAATCGGATTGCTGTAATTGATATAATAATTCGTTATTATTCAATTTGTTTCATGGAATAACATACATAATAACGACTCAAAATGCAATATATCAAGATGGCGGCACATTTAAAAATGGCGACAGGAATGCCCGTCTTTGTTTTTTTTTTAATGGGACACCCCATACATTGTTGCATTTTCAGATTGTCTGAGAAAATGTAATAGATAACAATGGTGTTCATAGTTGGAGTTTAAATTGAGTGAGATATGAGTTATATACAAGTAAAAATCGTAATTTTCCAACTTTATTAAAGCCATTTACCACGAAAACGGCTCAATAAATCAAAAAACGGCTTACATGTCCCTATTTTAACTTATTATAGAATTATTGTTGGAAGTATCATTAAATCATGTAATTCGATTAGTACTTACAACAAAAGTATCAAATATTTCGAGTTATTCTGATCAGCCAATTTTTAGATATTCAAAACAATTAAGTTTCTTGCAGAAAACTTAACTTTTTATCACGAGAACTAAGAACTTTTCGATACACATGTTGTATAAAACTTTCTTCCTTTAAATGACTTTTTCTATCGAATCCTGAAATTACGCTATAGGTACTATAAACTGGGAGAGCCTGTATAAAATTATTAGGTTAACGGTTATACATGGAATACTTTTCTGTATCTCTTCAAAGAAAAATCCAATATGGCGTCCATAAGGAAACCAAAAAATCTTCGAAATTATAGTCGGTGCGTAAAAACAATCACGTGATATCAATAAATACAGAATGTCAAACAAATATGTCAATACGTCTTTAAAATCTAAACTTCAAATAATAAAGAAGCTATTTGGAAATTAAAAGTTGTACCTATAGTTGTTCAGGAACAGTCACAGATATCTTGTATGTCTAATTATTGTGATCCTATAATGTCTCATAGTGTTTACAAGATACCCATAGTGAGGTCTGAAATGAGGGACACTGTATCGGTTGTTAACAATAAAGTTAAAAAAAAACATACAGGTACCTATTATAACAAAACAATATTTTTTGGCCGAATTACCCCCAACGAAATAACTTTGATCCATAAATAAATGGAATATTTTTAAATTATATTTAATAAAACGCTTCTTTTAATAAAATTCTTCAATTTTCTTATAAAACTACTGCTGTTGAACAGCACCACTAGTAACAGTTGTCGACTACTTCTATGACTTTCGTGTAATTGATTTTATTTTTTTAAATGTAAACGTAGAGTGCAGCATTACAAGAAACGGCCAAAAATTTTGACCACTTGATGTAATTTCAAAAGATTTCATCAAAGGGCAGAAACATACTTGCATTACACGTACCTAACATCTAAAAATTTTAGTCGTTTAGTGTAACATGGAAACATTTTACTGTTTGGTAGAATTTCTTGTAATGGCCAGACTTTACATGAAATGGCCAATTTCACCAGAAGGCTGCGACCTTTATACAGGTGGTCCATCCTCGCGTAATTATCCCATAGCGGCCTTAGCGCTCAAGATGGAAAAAAAGATTTGGGTAAAAAGTTTTATGGTTTGATAAGATCTATAACCTCAAATTATTTTCAGCTATACAGGATGTCCCATTTTAAAGGGGTGGAGGAAACTTCCATTTCTTAGATAGATCACGCACCCTACTTCTTTTTAGATTTTCAGATTGCCCGAAAAAATGTAATAAAAATGGTTTTTACAGTTCAAATTTGTAACGAGTAACTTATGAGTTATAAACAAATGGAAATCGCAATTTTCCATTTTCAAAGCAGCTTAGATTTATAACGGGTGTAGATATGGGAAAACGGCTTATACATATGTCCCTATTTTAACTTGTCATATACTACGCTGTGGTATAGAACAATAAAAAAAATATATTTTTTTGAATATCGCCGATTTTTCATCACTTAGTATACAAATTTCATCAACACAATAGAATACCTACTTACCGTATAAAAAGTTAAGATAGGGACATGTAGGTAAACTGTTTTTCGATAGGTATATATTGTTATAAAAAGCTCATTACGCTTATTTACGTAGTAATAGTTTTTTTTTCTTTCATGAAAAATAGTCTTTAGTTTTTGAGAAGTTCTATTAGCTAGGAATAGACGAAGCGATTTGCTGGCCGATTTGATCGCCACGAGCAAACCCGGAAGATAAATCTCTTCGTCTGTGGTAACTCAGCGCGCCATGCCAAGAGCCATGCCAGAACCGTAGACGCCTCTGGCACGGCTTGACAGTATTTTCTGCCATAAACGAAGAGACTTTTCTGCCAGACTAGCGCGATACGCGATACGCTCACAGCAGCTGGTTTTCCCTTTTTGTTATTATTATTATACTTTGAAATTATTATCAAATATTAATTGGCTTAAAAATACCGCGTAAAAATAATTTTCACTAACAACAACTAGGTATAAGCGTTAAAAAAGGATTTTAGGCATGGCTCGCGACCTCTTGAAATTTTCTACAGATCACGAGCCACGCAAATCCGACCGATAAATCGTGTAGTTTCCCCATAAACGTACACATTTGCATGTGATGAGCCACTCCGACGGATAATTCGTACGATTAGCGTGGACGTTTATGGTGTGACTTAAAAAATCTGTCGACGCTGCTCGCCACGAGCAAATCCACCGAATTTGCTCGTGGCGGTCAAATCGGCAAGCAAATCGCTTCGTCTATTCCTAGCTATTGGAACAGAATATTTAGATTTGTTTGGGAGAGTAGAATAGTAAATATTGTAATAATAAGGTGAAATGTCATAGAATAATTTTTGTAAAATAATTAGAATAATTAGAATAAGTTAGCTAGAGTGTATGGGGAAATGTCAAGCATAAAATTATAAAAAGTCACAATTTGGAAGAAATGAACACCAACTCTAGTAGCAGGGAAATTGGCTGTTAGAAGGGGGAAAACATAACATGTCCAAAGAGGATTTTGTGTGTTGTACTCCAGAAGAGAAATGAATTTCATAGATGTTGATTGGAAGGAAAATACAAAAATTATCCGCTGTCATAGTGAGAAATAATATGTTGTCAAGCAGATAACAATCGAATTTACATAGTTACAAGAAAAACTATAAATAGAAAAACAACGATTTTGAGAGGAGATTCCTAAAACACAAGTTAAACAGTGTAGACCACGAAATCATAACCAAACATCGTAAACATCGTGAACATCGTGAACATCTAGAAAAATTTTCAAAACATCAAGAATTTGGTAAAGAACAGAGGCCGTAGCTGACTACTAGAAGAAACATATAGGTTAGAAGGAGAGATTTGGTTAGCTGGTAGCTGACAACTGCAATTTGATTTGGATACAGCCGTGCAGAGATTTGGCTAGCAGGCAGCTGACAATTGCAGTTTGATTTGGGTACAGCCGTGCAGCGATTTGGATTCTGCGATTTTGACATAGAAGATAGAAAAACGTAGCAGCGAATTGGATATATCCGTGCAGAGATCTACATTGATATTGCTGGCACACAAACAGCAAGGCTACTAGAGTTGACTTCAAGCTTTGTTCAACAGCTGATTCCGTGGGTTATTCCTTTCGTTAACCTACGAGGGACTTCTGTCAAAAATTAATGACAGAAAGTCGGTGACGAAGAAGATTCATTAAGGGAACAAACTGTGAGTAATTTTAAGTTATTTTTAAGTTAGTTGTTGTAAGTGTTATTGTTTGGAAAATTTTTATTGTAATAAAACCCAAACAAATTTAAATTGAGTTTCAATAGAAGTTTATAGGTTATGAAAATTTTAAAAAATTTATAAAAAAAAATACTTAAACTCACTCTGAGTAATAGAAGTCTCATACATACTAAACTTTTATTAGTTTTTAAAAAAAGAAAGGCCCCCTAAATAAATAAATTGTTTATGGTAAGAGGGAAGCAGAGAGGAAAATAAATTTTCAAAAAAGAGTAGAGAAAGCACAGTCCCTACGAACCATAACAAAATATAGGGTGATCCCGAAATGGCGGACACGGACAGCACCACAGCATCTATTGTGGATCAAAGATTCTAAGTTTTATTTACTGTTTTCTCCAGTATGGTTCCCTTAAAGAAGATATGACCACTTTTGTAGGAAATAAAGTCACAACACTGCACTGGATACCATTCTTCAGGCAGAAAAATAATGTGTAGGTCTACAATACCCAGGTAGATGTTTACCATGGAAACATATGAAATGGAAACACAACAAAGCTTAAAACAATAATCGTTGCCACGGATACATATTCGATAATATTATTCAAAATCTCGAATTCGAACAACGATGCCACATTGAAAAATTTTGTTGAACACAGGGAATAGGTAAACTTTGAACGCCTGTAATTCCGTTACCGATAATAAAAAAAATAAAAAGCAAAACACTGTCGTTATAGTTTTGTGAAATCATGTGTTTTGCCAGTGGAGGTTGTTTAAATTTGACCGCCATTTCGATTTAAATTTTAGAAAAAGGACACCCTATATCTCGGTAACGAAGCCGAGGAACACATTTTTGTTTTAAATTTACAGTCTTTCTGAACATCCTCTACAACACCCTGTATTCCGTGTCCGCCATTTCGGGATCAGCCTGTATATTCACCCGTTTTTAATCTAAGCTGCTTTGAAAATGGAAAATTGCGATTTTCATTTGTTTATAACTCATAAATTACTCGTTACAAATTTGAACTATTAACACCATTTTTATCACATTTTTTCAGATCTGAAAATGTAAAAAGAAATAGTGTTCTATTTAAAAAATTTACGTTTCCTCCACCTCTTTAAAATGGGATATCCTGTATAGCTGAAAATAATTTTAGTTATAGGTCTCCTCAAACCATAAAACTTTTTCCTGAAATCTTTTTTTCTATCTTGAGCGGTAAGGCCGCTATGGGACAATTACACAACAATGCAACCGCTGCTATTTCTGGAAGTGATGCGGTCATCTTCAAAATATTTTAATTGGAATTTTTCATGGCCACTTATGTCCTAAACATTTTTATTTTTAAGCTAATAGTTCCTATAAGATATGGCCGGTGGCTAATTAACCTTAACGGGACACCCGGTATTTGTCAAATGCATGACTTTCTCGCTTTTTTCACGTTTATTTAAAATAAAATCGATCGCAGAGAAAAACTGCACTACCTAAAGTACACCTATTAAGTTGCAGAAAATTGAATTTTATTTTCCTAGCTATTGAAGAAAAATATATTTTCAGAAAATTGAAAATGGCGGACTGATGCGCTCCTCGGATCTGGTCGCCATTTTGAATTTATACTACCAGTGACTACGGAATTTTTCCAGATGTTAAAGCCGAATTTGCAGCACCACGCGAATTTTTTTTGCGAAGTTATGAAAAAACTGTTTTTTTTTCTTCATATTTTTACGAATATCTTGGCTCTTATTTGTCGCACATAAGAAAATGACATACCATTCTATTCGTTATGGAATTATCTACATTTTTTATACACATAATTTTTTGTTACACTGATAAATAAAATAAATAGAGGTTTAACGTTATAAAAATTTGTCTTTCGAATATGTTTTTTTGCAAATTACTTATTTCTTTGCATTTTAACGCTGAAAAGTTCTAATAGTTTTTTGAAGAACAGTCAATTACCTGTGCAGCGGTAGGTCAATATTGAAAATCCAATAATCAAGTCTCCGGCAATCTTTGCGCAAACATGAGTATGTCGGTGATGTACAATTTTGAATTGACGAATGTCAACGAGTCGAAAACGCGCATGAAAAGTTGAGCACTTTTTTTAATTTACATTCAATGTGCAACATTTCTACGTTTAGTGTACATAAATATTCAATATTTGAAATTGCAAAACACACGAGTTAATTATCTTTATTTTGGAAACTTTATTGCATGCTTAGTTGCTAAATTTAAAGTAAAAAACATATGAGTGTATTTTTTGAGGAAAAAATCAAGTAACTGTCAGTTAAACAAAGTACAATAATAATTATGAGTAGGTTTTTGTTAATTCAAGGCAATACTGGGCTTTTACAAAGTGTCAAAATTATAATTTAATTTTTTTCTAGCGCGTTTTGATGGGCCAGGCTCTTCCTCATTGTCTTTGTTTAATATTGCACAAGAAATTTTATCTGCATTTTTAGCTCGGCTATAGCAAGGCTGGGGAACTATGGTTAGCAAAACGTAAGTGTCTTCATCATCGCTGCTGTCGTCAATGATAACCGCGACGTTTAAACAACTTTGACCTGGTCAGTTCTTGCAAACTGCACAGCATTTCAGTCCTGCTTTTCTGCAGCCACAAGCTGCCCCGCAATCTTTTGTACATGCACACGAAATAACCTTCACAAATGAAGATGGAATTGTATCTTTGGTGCTCATTACGGGTTCTAATCCACATTTATGTCTCTTCCAGCCCCAGGTTTCCGCTTCCGAGATATTGCCAAGCCATGTTTGTATTTGATAGCAAGTTCGAAATGAATGCTGCTCAGCAGCTGACTCCGATGGTGGTAAAGAAGTGAGATCCGATTTTGTTCCATGCAGGAGAAAAAGTTGAAACGAAATTCGTCGTAAGATTTTTCGTTGTTTTCGCCGTAGAGAACGATAAAGACTTCTTTTTCGTTGACGCAATCAGTTCGTGGTTCGGTTTTTTTGATTTAAAATAGTACAAAATTTGTTGCAGATCATTTGTTTTATAAACGCTGAAATCAATTTTGTTTTACCATACCTGAAAAAGTTGACGTGGAGTCACAACCAGAAAAAGCATGTTTAAAAAGTACGTGGTCGACAAGTTGCTTGTGTTTTAAGCTGGTTGAAGAGTAGAACTTAGTTTTTTCTGACCCTTTTCCAAGTTTTTTGAGAAAAACATCAGTGACGTGTTTTCCGAGTTCTGCGTGAGAATAGCAAGTAGATCAATATCGTCACCAGCAATAAAAACTAGATCGAATTCTCAGGACATATAGATACTGCTGTGCACTGACAGGTCTCAATAAATCACACAAAACTCACTTTCATGAATAAAATAGATAAACACTAAAATTCCGTTCACAAAAGATAAAAAATCAACGAAAAAAAAACCCGGATAAAATGCCAATTTTCGTCATGCACAATTTCACGCGTGGTTACCGGAGACTCGTTTATCGGATTTACATATTGATTTTCAATCCGGTGCTGCAAATTTGGATTTAACATCTCTTAATGGTCCTGTATCGAATTTCCTGTATTAGAAAATTTGTGCATGGTATATGTATAACGCAAACTGAGGACATTTTTGAGGACGATTCTACTGGCCTAACTTCTCAATCCAATAAATATTTATTTTTCTCAAAAATATCTGCAACTGATATGATGCTTTTCAAACAAATGATAATAAAATTTCAAATAATTTGATTTTGTTTACTTACTATTGTATGTCGAAGAATAAGGTTTTGTTCTAATTAAAAAACTAAATATTATTGTGGCAAACAAATCTTCACCAAAGTCAGACCTTGCATGCCATGTCAATTCTTGTAGCAAATCCCTTTTGCTACATGTAGGAATCCTTTTTCTCAGTGCACAAATTGAAAACTTCTGCATTTTTGAATCCTTTCATATATTACCTACCGTTCTAACGATACCTAATTAAAAGGTGAGATATTTGCATTTTATATAAATAGTCGTTGCTCTAGTAGTTTCAATTAAGACTCTCAATCCTATACCCACTTCAAAGACAATCAAAAGTTCAACAGTCCGACACACTTGCCTTGTTCTGTGTCTATACTTCAGCTCCCATCGGGCGTATTAACCATTGTATCTCCCATTAATGACCGAATTGAGAAGGAATTGCGGAGAGCAATAGGAAAAAACAAAAAAGATGAATCACACGTCATTAAATCTTTTGTACAAAAGAACGACCCACGCTACTTTGAACGGCCCGAGAATAATGACCGTGCAGCAGAGATTCTATAATTATTAGTATTTATATGACTCGATTATACAATAGTCCTTCACAATTCATGGAACATTAAGGGCTGTTAAATGTCTTCAACTGACACATTCTTTGCTGTGGAAATAACACTTACATTTTCTCAATGACGTAATGCCTTGATTGTGTATTGTTTCGTCCCCTACAACCTCTGTATTACGGTATTACCGGCCATTTAATCTCCCCTTCCAAATAGAAATTTTGTTAACAAACTACCCTGGTGTCCACTAGTGCATATTCCATTCCGTCGTTAGGAGAATGATTAATGAACACAAAGACTCATATTTTATTGCCAAAAGAGTTTCGCATAAAACCATTTTATCACAAAAACCGTAACTAAAAACAAGAATAGCCATAATGAATTTAAAATTATACAATAACTATGACAACAAATGAAGAAGCAGTTCAGAAACAATAAGTATTACTTATAATTGAAATTAATATGCAGAATTATTATAAAAAATGCAAAATCAAATTGAGAAACCAAATTTTTTTATTGTTGTTCATTTAAGAGCGGTTGCTAGTCGGATCATCATTCTGGCATGGAACATTTTCACAAAAAGGCCAAAAACGCCGATCTAGGGTCAGGTTACAAGTCGACAAATTACAAGAAGTGATTGGTTACAAGTGCTTGTCATTTCGGTTTCATAAATGAAATTGCTAATACACTACTTATAAAATGTCTTCTACCTTATACTTAAGTAAGTATCATCCTACTCTTGGAGAGTAAAGCGTTGCTTTCCGATGTATACAAGAGTATTTATTTTGTTATTCTCCATGCAGAAGAGGTTATTCTGGATAGTATGGTAGTTTCGATAGTTGGTAAAGCTAAATAAAAAACAATCGTTCGCAAGTTACGATGAGTCTTAAGCAACCTGTTAAAGAACACGTATGAAAATGTTGTAGTTATTTTTGGGCTGACAAGAGTACAACAACACTATCTATCTAAAAAGATATATTATGAGAAATTTTCTGGGATTTAGGTTTTGATGTGACATGCTAATGAGTCCGAATAAGGACGAAACGGTTCCATCCATGTCTTCAGTTTCACCTCATATACTGTGCGGAGGTTTTATAATTCGTTCTGTAAAAAGAACCAATAGTGGCAATTGAATTAGAACCTAAATCCCAAAAAAATTCTCAAATATTAGTCTTAATAAGTGATAGGTACCAATATCTAATATATGTATTATCTAATGAGAAACACATAACTTGCGCCCCTATAGAGACTCAATCAGTAGGGAATTCAGCTTTGAGAAGTGCAGTTCAGTAACAAAAAGGAATGGACAAATGGGTCCAACAAGTACAATCTCAAACGGCATGCCATAAAATGGTACACAGGCGGTTCAAAAACCATCGAATGAACAGATGCCGGAGTCTTTGGACCAGGTAGGAAATTTTTTGAGCGTATGGGAAAGTACACCAGCATTTTTCCAGCGGAAATCCTGACTATTGAAAGATGCGCTCAGTTTTATATAGACAGGAACTATTATACAGGATGATCCCGAAATGGCGGACACGGTATACAGGGTGTTATAGAGGATGTTCAGAAAGACTGTAAATTTAAAACAAAAATGGTTTCCTCGGCTTCGTTACCGAGATATAGGGTGTCCTTTTTCGAAAATTTAAATCAAAATGGCAGTCTACTTTAAACAACCTACACTGGCAAAGCACATGGTTTCACATAACTATAACGATAGTGTTTGCTTTTTATTGTTTTTATTATCGGGAACGGAATTACAGGCATTAAAAGTTTACCCATTCCTTGAGTTCAAAACAATTTTTCAATGTGGCATCGTTGTTCAAATTCGAGCTCAACAATGCAACTAAAATAAATTTTGAATAACATCATCAAATATGTATCCGCGCAACGATTATTGTTTTTAGCTTTGTTGGATCTGCTATTTCATATGTTTCCATGGTGACATCTATCTGGGTATTATTGTAGACCTAGACATTATTTTTCTGCCTGAAGAAGGGTAGTGCAGTGTTGTGACTTTTTTGTCCACAAAAGTGGTCATATCTTCTTAAGCGGGCCATACTGGAGAAAAGAGTATAAGTGAACTTAGAATCTTTAATCCACAATGGATGCTGTGATGGTGTCCGTGTCTGCCATTTCGGGATCACCCTGTATAAAGCAAGAGAAGGTTATTTTAACGGATAGCCAAGCTGCCATAAAAGTACTGAGCTCATACGTCATCAGTTCAAAAATGGCTGATAACCTAGTTAAGCAAGAAGCAAGAACGCCGCTCATAGGGCCGGAATCTATTCACGGAATAGAAAAAATGTTCTCAAAGACAATATAACAAAGAAGAGGAAACCCAAACAGAAAACCTCTGGAAAGACTCTCCCAGCATTAAGACAGGCCAAATTAATCCTGGGAAATACAAGCAACAAAGATTCGAAGAAAAGAAGAAAACAGAAGGCAAGTATACTCAACGATTAACTCATAAAAATAGTGAATTGTATAGTAGGATTAACTTTAAAAAGTCAGATGTGACGTTACACTAACCGTCCGAATTAATATTTTTAATTTCACCAGAAAATGTCAAACAGTTAATTGTCAAGTTGTAAAGGAGCGTAAATTATTGAAAAAATCATTCAAACAATGAACTGAATCGCTTACGTCAGTTTGAGAGCCACTGACAACTACATAAAATTTATTCACGTAATGACATTCTATTCTCTGTTTTGTGCATTTAATTCTCATTCAAAACCAATGTTGACGTATACTTATTTATGCGGGATGGAGTGTTTAGACAAACTGGACGGTTACTATAAAAACCACGTATATGAAACAAAATAAATCGAACTATCAAAAGGAGGTGTATTCTTAATCGATACGTATGACTTTTTAGACTTTATTGGACTATAGGTCAATGAGTATAAGCACACAGAGTGCAATTGCTAGCCTGTTAGGTGGGTTCGGAGAATTCCTCCATCGCCCATAACAGTTGTCATGCTGGCAGTGCCCGAAACTCCAACCAGAGAGTTTGCTTCCGCATCCAACAGCAGAGCCTTCCAGAGTACCAAATCAAGCACAGACACGTGTTTCGTTCTACTGGAACTCATCAGTGTGCTGCATTCGGAGTATCTGGAGGATGCTGTCGGATGAACGGAAGCCGGGGCCTCTTAAGGCCAGCATTAACACGGAACTCCGTGTGGTGTAAAATAGAGCGACATCTAGCGGTCAGTTCAAGGAACTAACCGTGAGTTCACTCTAAATTGATTGAAGTTCCAGACACTACCAATAAAGCCGGTCGATGACAACGAATAATGAAGAAAACAGAAGGCAAGTAGTATACTCAACGATTAATTCATAAAAATAGTGAATTGTGTAGGTCAATGAGTATAAGCACACAGAGTGCAATTGCTAGCCTGTTAGGTGGGTTCGGAGAATTCCTCCATCGCCCATAAAGATTCGAAGCCTATATCAAACTGAACAAAAATTATTTGAGAATGTTAACAGCTTTTCTCATGGGTCATTGCAGACTTGGAGCACACCTTAACAAGATTGATCTCCAAAACGACCAAATCTGTAGATTCTGCATGGAGGGGACGAAACCCCAATATGTCTCCTAGTCGAGTGCCATGCAGTTAAACAAAGGAGACTTCGCTGTCTAGGTCTTTACCAACCAGAGGAAAAAGACCTACCATCGAAACTTCTAAATCTCCTCCGAGAACTGGAACTGAATGGAGTGCTATGGTTGAATAGTCACTATACAAGGGAAGACACAAAAGATCTTCTAGATAGGTCATAGTGTAGATACATCCCCAATACAAACACAATGTATTTAATGCGCATTTCAAAAATATAAAATGAAATCAGTTTTACCTGCTGAACTGGGTATTGCAGCGTGAGGACTCATAAAGCTTCCAAGTTTTGCACTGTGATGATAGGAACTCATAAAAAGCTCACTTTGATACTTATAACTGCTTGGATCACTAGTTGTCGGCTGAGTAGCCGCTGCCAATCCTTGGAAGTCAAATTTGTAGGCATACCTCTTGCCATGCACCTTCGTCATTATGTTTTTGTCGTAATAATACCTGAAAAAAAGAATGTGGTTATTCTCATTTAATACTTAAATTATTAGAATTAGATGAAGGATTTATCCTATCTGTGGTGTTGGAGAAGACCGCATAAAGAACCAGTTAAAAAAAATTGTTTTAGGGGAAGGCGAGGTATAACGGGTCTCATTTCTGAAGTTTGGGCCATTCTTTCCGACTCACTCTATATTCGCGTAGGTACCTATTAGTTATGTAAACTATAAATTGTGATAAATGTCGCCCTCTGTAATTCATAGAAACGGATATCGAAATATGATATCTCATTCCGTAAAACATCTATCCCCAAAGTTTTACGTTCGTACATAATGACTCTTTCAACTTATCAGGAAAAATAAATTTTTAAATCTTAACTTTTCCACTGTATCTTTTTTAATATTTTGTTGGAGCAAGTTGTGTCAGATCGAAACCAAGAATCTCCATTTAACCACGCACCGCTACTTCAGAACACTCTGTATAAAATAGTTTTTGTTAGCCAACAGTATAACGTAATGATCGAAGAAGCTAAAATATAGTTAGATCATCAAATAATTTTTAACTTACCGTAAAGCTCTAGAAAGCTTGTCGTAATTCATGTTCGGCTTTGATTTTCGCTCTCCCCATCTCCTAGCTACTTCGTCTGGATCAGTGAGTTTAAATTCTCCATTTGTTCCCTCCCATGTGATACAGGCGGCATTCGACGAGTCACTCAGAAGTTCCAGCAGGAACTGCCATAATTGTATTTGACCAGATCCTGAAAACAGATCAATTATTAAACTCGAGTACTTATCTACCTCGTATCATTGATAATATCTTGAGAAAACGTATGAGATTTATTAAAAATGTTATATTTTTGAGTATTGTGATAATATGAGATTTAAGAAAACAATTTCCAGTGAAGTATAATAATTATTATGTTGAAACAAACCTATTCAATTGATCCCTTAAAATACAAAAAAATTATTGTAATTTTTTTATTTGTATTTTTGTATTGTAATATAAAAATAATGTAGTACTTCCAATTTTATAAGTGACATAGCACTGAGAGATTGTTTCGAGAAGTCTGTTTTTTTTTTTGTAAATTTTAACTGTAAATCTCACATTGAAATTCCTGAAGAAGATAATAAATCGATTCTTGAAAGCTAAGAATATAATAAAGAGTATACCTACATTAACCAAAGAAAAATTTTAATTGACAATGTCCCCAAGAACATTTTGAGTTGTGTTTTAAGGACTTATAAGAAGATGTCATGATAAATTTTGACAAAACAACCTGTCAACCTGTTATCTATAGGTATAAGTACCTACTATTAAAAGTCGCGTCAATGAAGCTTTTTGCTTGGGAGTCCTAAGAACAGCACTTTTAAGAACAATTTTTATATTATTTAAAACCAGAAACTTGTAGCGAGGACGACATTATAAACAGGATGGTCACTTTCAACTGGTTCACCATTGGGATTTCCTAAACCGCAGAAGATACAGAGTCAGTTAAATTAGAGAAAAGTTGCACCATTTTATGCTTAATAAAGAATCGAAAACAAAATTTAGAATAACTTCTGTCGTTGCTGAAATCTGAAAAAATTGAAAAATCAAGATTTCTTGTCTTTGGCATTTACACCATTGAAAATAATTTAATCATTTATTTTAGGTTTACATAAGTAAATTAAATCAATAACTAACATCAAAAGCTATATTCATTTGACATTACAAAAACTTTCGAAGTCGCCGACTTCTTCTTAGTCCTAACATCGTTGTCGATGTATGGTGATTGATATGGTTGTCACCCGGGGTTGTCTAAATTTCTCAGGACCTGCTGAACGGTCCTTCTCCAGCGTTTCCGGTCATTTGCTTGCCGTGCTGCGGACGCAAAGCTCGAGTCCACAAGCTTTTCCACCACTTCAGTCCAACGGGTCGGTGATCGCCCACGCTTCCTCTTTCCCTCAAGTCGTCCTTGTACCATCAGTTTTTCCATGGTATCGTGGCGTGCGATATGTCCGAAAAACTTAAAGATTCGTCCATATGTCAACGATGAGAGTCTCTGGACTGGCTTGACTTCGTTTAGGATGGAAACGTTCGTTCTTCTGGCTGTCCATGGGATCCGCAGCATTCTCCGCAGTCGCCGACTAGATCCCAGAATTTTCTAAGTCAACTTTTGTTTTTATTATGGCCGCCATATTGGTTTTTCAATGACATTGATTTGAATTTGATTGATTTTCTTGATATCGAATTACTTACATGAAAAAATAGTATGGCGGCCGTTAGAAAAATAAAACTTGACTTTGAAAACTCTGGGATCTAGTCAGCCTAGAAAATTGTTCAGCAATTTTTGCGGCTTAGAAAAAATTTGTAACGTTAAATGGATAGCTTATGATTACTTATATGTAAACTTACAATAAATTATTAAGTTATTTTCAATAATAATAAAGATATGCGAAAAATAAGAAATCTAAATTTTTCATCAGGTTTTTCAGGATATTTCAGCACTGTATCTCCTATGGTTTAAGAGATCTCAATGGTGAACCAGTTGAAAGTGACCAGAGGCAGCATGCATTTCAGCCAGGGAAGCCATGTGAATCGGCTTTACATCGATTGGTAATGAGGATCGAAAAATCACTGGATGACAAGGAAACAGCTCTTGGGGCGTTTCTTGATATTGAAGGGGCATTTGATAATACCTCATTCGAATGCGCGATCTCGGCTGTCAGAAGGCATGGAGCGAACGACACCATTACTAGGTGGCTGAAAGCTATGCTGGAAGACAGGAGAGTTAACGCATGCATGTTTAGCGAAAAGTTGAGGATTGCTGTTGCCAAAGGATGCCCACAGGGGGAATCTTATCTTCACTACTGTAAGACATGGTAGCAGATGATCTACTCAATAAACTAAGCAACCAAGGTTATTATACTCAGGGTTATGCGGACGACATAGTCATACTAATCCTGGGGAAACATGACAAAACCGTATCCGAACTCATGCAGAGTCTGAATTCTGTGGAGGAATGGTGCCGTAAGGTGGGGCTAAGAGTACTAAACCCAACGAAAACGGCACTGGTACCCTTCACCAAAAGACGAAATATGGAGTTAAACCTACCATATTTCTTCAACGAATAACTGAAGGTGAGCAACTAGGTCAAATATCTAGGAATTAACCTGGATACAAAACTGACGTGAACTCACACCTGCAGAAGATCATAGATAAAATCAAAAGGGCCTTGATGTCATGCAGAAAGTCCTTTGCAAAAACATGGGACCTAAAACCACATGGTGGTTCACTGGCTATACACAGCCGTGATCAGACTCATATTGACATATGGATGCCTGATCTGGTGGCCCAAAACCAGCCAGAGACAGGCTAATATGAAACTCCAAGGTGTTCAAAGACTGGCATGCCTGTGCATAACGGAAGCCATGAATACCACATCAACAGCAGTCCTAGAAGCTATACGAAACCTACCTTCTCTTGATATACATATCAAAAGCGAGGCGAGGATAGGGGCATATAGGATGGAACAAAATAACAACTGGGGTAAACCTGGACCACTAGGTCACTTCAGAATTTCATCAATGATCCATTACTTGTGATGCACTCTGATGGGATGAGCCCTAAAATAACATTTGAGAAAAGCTTCAAAGTCCTAATCGACTGGGAAGAATGGAAACAAATGGAAGAGCTATGTCTGAAACGAGGACTGATCTGGTACACAGACGGTTCCAAAACAGACGCAGGAGCAAGAGTAGACTTGTATGGAGTGTCCCCCAGATACAGTATGTCTGTACCTATCATTAGGGAAGCACACCACAATCATGCAAGCTTAAATACATGCAATACAGCAATGTGTCGGAGAATGTATGAGAAGGAACTACAAGAAAAAGGAAATCTACATACTCTCCGACAGCCAAGCCAGCCTGAAGCTCTTTCATGCTACAAAACCAAATCAAAACTGGTATTGGAATGTATCAACGATCTGGCAAAACAAAACAAGGTAACACTTGTTTGGGTACCGCGTCACCGAGGAGTAGTTGGTAACGAAACGGCGGATGAACTGGCCAAAGAGGTCGCGGCAGCCGCCTTAACAGGACCAGAACCAATGTTTGGAACTACCAAAAAGATGGCAGGTACGTGGCGCGATAGCTAGCTGGACAAGTAAGCAACACAAAGCATATTGGAACCACATACCAGGCAACAAACGTAGCAAGTTAATGGTAAAAGAACCATCTCCAAAACTGCATTTAAACAGAATGCAAGTTAAAACAGTGGTGGGACTTCTTACAGGACACTGTCACCTGATACATAACACCTGAAGAAGCTGGGTATCTTCAATGGAGAACCAGCATGCAGACTATGCAACGAGGAATACGAAACAGCTTTCCATGTAATCTTTGAGTGCCCAGCACTCAATCATGGAGAACAATACCAATGACATGATGTCGGGGAAAGCCTTGGCAAGCAAACTTCTGAACCTTATGAAAGGTACAGAGTTATTTGAATGGCCAAGAACCAATAGCTATGGAAAGATACAATAAGCCTAAATGGCTGCAGCATCAGGGACCTAAAAACCGATTTCCGTATCTAGCGACAAATAAACATAGTTAGGGCCGCGGTGACAAAAGTGCATTGCAACTCCCAAACGGATGAGAAGCACGGTTTTGTATAGTTCGAGTGTCGTTCTCGAAATCCGTGTTGTCGAGTAGGGGTCTGGCGTTCGGCGTTGGGCGGCTATAGTATTTTTTCCGAATTTTGCCCAGCGGTTCCAAAAATTATTTCCCAAACGGATGAAAATTACTGGAGGGTATCTACGCAAACCTCCAATTACCGGAAAAATATTTTCATCCGATTTGATATTTGCAAAGAGGTCTTCCAGAAGCTCTAAAAAAAATGGAAAAAAGGAGGGGGAAAAAATTTCCTCATTTGAACTTGAAATTTGGCAGGGAGATATAGTTCGTGTCTGAGAATATGTAAAATTTTTTTTTTTTGCTCTATGTATCGCATTTTGGATGAAAACTTTTTTTTCTAATAACATAAATAATAACCATTCATATCAGTTCGGTTGCATGCATGCGGCTGTTGATTTTTTTTCATTTCGGAGTCTGGGTCAATTTAATTGTACTGCAGGCTACGGCAAGGATCAAATCGGATGAAAATAGTTTTCCGGTAATTGGGGGTTTGCGTAGATGCCCTCCAGTAATTTTCATCCGTTTGGGAAATAATTTTTGGAACCGCTGGGCAAAATTCGGAAAAAATACTATAGCCGCCCAACGCCGAACGCCAGACCCCTACTCGACAACACGGATTTCGAGAACGACACTCGAACTATTGAGACGAAATTCTTCCCGAGCTGCAGGAGCGAGATTTGGTCCGTCACACTATACAAAACCGTGCTTCTCATCCGTTTGGGAGTTGCAAGGCACTTTTGTCACCGCGGCCCTAACTAACAAACAAACAAACAAAATTCTCTCCATTCCAGAATATCCTTTATTGATAATTCAAATGACTGAGAATTTAATAAAAGATGACAACGCAAATATCAAGAAAATAAGTCCACTGAAAATTTTTTTTTTTTTAACTAATGATTTTCTCAAAAGGTCGAAGAGAAAATAGCGTCTTCATCTCGCGAAGAATAGCTATTATCCACTGAAACGTTCCAATACTCGCCTGTCGGCTCGTGTTGAAATTTTTGTTCTCGTGGATCTATCATTCTTCGTTAGTTGAAGAATATACTATAAATGCCTCCATTGCCATGGAAATGAAAATAATTCAATTGATATCCAACCTGAACTTATTAACATCTTCAATGCAGGGTTGCCACTTTAATTTTTACACAAATGGTCATGTCTTTGAAAAAAAAGAACTTACAGCACTGCGGTAACAATTACTACTCTTAAAAGTGAAGTTTATCACAGCATGCTCCGAGTGCGCGAGTTTCTGATCACCCTGTATAGAGTGTAGAGTATTTGAAACCATTATTATTCTCATACTTTGAAATAATTCTATATTCTAGCCATAATTCTAAGAAATCTTTTTTACAATTCCCTACAGTACGAAGTTGACGCACTCTCTAGGTCTATAATAATAGCTGTTGTATTTTCAATTTTCACATAGGTACTGCAGTTTGTTTGTAAATGCATTATAATTTTTTTGTTTCTTATTATATTACGCTTCATTACTATTCATGTTACTAGAAGTACAGCAAATACCAATATAAATCAGTAAAACTAATGAAGAGGAGGACAGAATGAAACATTTTTATGATAAATGACCGAAATAATATCATGTAACTGAATTACCAAGGTAATAAAACGTGCAGAGTTGAGGCAAATCCAAAGCGTAAAATATCAATTAGAATCGAAATAGACGACTGTAATGTCACGTAATGTCTATTTAATGATACCCCTTTTGATTCCTGATAAATTTATAATTTGTGTTACATGAGAGTGGTGAACCTTATTTGAAAAGGGTAAGTATCACCTCATATTATAGCTCAGGGGGCATATGTAAACTAACAACGCAATATTATGTATGCGACCGAGACCTAACTCCCCTTATTTCAGTAATTATTATCAACAGTCGGCAGACCATTCGTAATTTGTTTGATGTGATTTAGCTACTTCTAGTTCTATATAACATGCAGATATGTATTTAACTTTGATTGCCTGGCTTTGGTTGGAAAATTGTTAGTTTGTTTGGTACACATTTACCAAACACGCTAAATTCAGTGGCATAAATCTACTGGTACTGATTCTTCCTTGAAATTTTAAACTTTCAAATTAGTTGGAATTATATTTCAAATTAATTTTATTTAGGTAGGTACAATAAAAAAAAATTATCAATTACAAAATTTATGATAAAATACTTGAGAGGCAATTAACTGCAGTATTATCAAAACTTTACGGAGATTGCGAAACTCACATACGTTTTTAGCCAGTTTAACGTAGGAACGTGGTGTTAATATACACTGTGCTGCATAGGAAAGGTAACATAGGGTAAACACTACAGTGAATATTATTAAGGATCCAAGCCACTCTGGTTTAAAAACTGATTTTCTAGGAACTGCATAAATATCCTAGAAAACTTGGCATAATTTCCAAGGGTACTGTATTTTTTGAAGGATGTCATTTATTTTCAAAGTATTTTGTTGAAATATTATTTACACGTATTCCCTATGTTCCATTTTCTATGCAACACGGTGTATGTACCTATTTAAGATAGGAACTGAATAATCGCTGTAAATTCGAAAGCTTTAGAAACTCAAATACGAGTATTATTTTTATCAGAAGCTCTATCCAAGTAGGTACTACTAAATAACTTGAAATAAAACCTAAATATACATAATAAATTTAAGAGTGTTTCTCATTTCAGAACTCTCGTTAACGCTATAGATACAGAGTTGATTGAATCACAGAAAAGATAGGCTATTCGGGGGGGGGGGGGGGGAGGTAGAAGACAGAATATTGGTAGAATAGGGTTCCAGGTCGGTGAGATATCTTCGGAGATACGCCTTGAACTGAGAGAATCCAAAGGTTGCGGGGTCTATCCTGAAGTGATTAAGGAATTTCATGGCCGCGTACGTGAATGTAATTTCGGTGGAAGTGAGATGGTGAGTTGGTAGTTTGAAAAGATTGAACATGGTCTGATAATGGTGGTTGAATCGGAAACGATCAAGTTTGGCTTGATTTTTGTAAATCAGTTTGAAAAGAGAGAAGACATAAACAGCAGGCAACGTGAGGAGACCGAGACGCCTGAAGTAGCCCCTACAGGACTGATGTATGGACAAGCCTGCCAGTATCCTGATAGCCTCTTCTGCAGAAGAAAGACTGCGTAGAGAACTCTGTGATCAGTGTGAGTCAGCCAGTTCAAGTTTTGATCGATGTAAAAGCCCAAGAATTTCATAACCCGCGTGGGAGAGATCTCAGTACTGTTGGGACGAGGGGTAAAGGAGGAAGGCGAGAACGGCAAGAATGGAAGTCAATCAACTCGGTTTTTGTTAAATTCAGTCTTAGTTTATTTTCTCTAAGCCATAAAGATGCTGCTTCCAATGGAAGTTTAGTTGATTTTATTATTTCAGTGAGGTCGTTTGTTTTTAACCTGATGAGGATGGTTGTATCGTCCGCATAATTAACACATAGAGAGGGGGGGGGGGGAGAAATTGAGGAGCCCAAATCGTTAATGAAAATAAGGAAAAGAAGCTGGCGAGGACGCTACCCTGGGGTACACCTGAGGAGATTGGAGCGAAGTGGGATTTGACAAATCGACCATCAGACGCAGGGAGATGTGCCGCCTGGGTCCTTTCCCGTAAGTAGCTGATGGTAAACCACGTTAGGGGCAATCCGCGAACACCGATAAGTTGGTGTATCGATTGATGTTTGATATTTTGCATTTATTTGTGTGCAGTTTATTTTTTTTACGCCCACTAGTTTCGAAGATATGTAATATGATAGTGAACTTTTGTTCTCCTTATGGACATCATATTTTCGGAAGAAAATTATTCTGTGTAGGTGTAGAACAGTACACCTTATTATAATTTTTTGTGAAATAATTTTAAATGGCTTTTATGTGACAAAAAATAAGTGAGTGATGTGTCCTCACCATCACCATGGCATAATTAAATAATTCCGAAATTCCGTGCATTGCTTCCACATTGCATGCTATTGAAATGAAAACTGTCATGCACTTGTATCTGACGTTTGCATGGGCTGCTAAAACTGTTTAAAAACATGTAACATATTATTTGACAAACAAATTTTAATTTAGGTGTACCGTCATACACAGAATAATTCATTGTGATTGTGAATATTCTAAGGAAAATCCAATATGGCGTCCATAAGGAAAACAAAAGACTATAAATATCAAAATCATACCTTCGAAACTAGTAGGCGTAAAAACAGTTAAATGACAATAGTCGCTCCACTCTGGTAATTTGGCTTCGAGATCGAGTTCATATAGCCACAGACAAATATTAATTATACAGGGTGTTAGTTAAGTACGGGGCCAAACTTCCTTGAGTGATTTTAAGAAGAAAAGTTCAAATAAACATGGGTCCGAAAATGCATATTTTTCAAGATACAGGGTGTCACACTTTCATTTTTTTTTTCTCTAAAACAAAGCAAGATATGAAAAAGACTCAAGAGATAAAATAGCTGTATTTCTAGTTGCTTAATTCGAAAAAAATATAAAATTAAAAAAAAGTCAGTGGCGCCCAATTTTTCAATCAAAAATATTAGTTAGTAGTCTTCCGGAACGCCACTGGAATTAATAATTTTAATCTAATTGGGGCTAAATTACCCTCTTGTTATTACAAACAGAACTGCCAAATTTCAACAAAATTGATTGAAAGAGTTTAGAGATATTCACGAACATTCGAATTTTTTTTTTAAGTTTGACACCCTGTATCTTGAAAAATATGCATTTTCGGACCCATGTTTATTTGAACTTTTCTTCTTAAAATCACTCAAGGAAGCACCCCTTGGAGTTTGGCCCCGTACTTAACTAACACCCTGTATAAATAGTTAAATTGACAAACATAAACAATCATGTTGAGCTGGGATTCGAATCCAGACTTAGCAGCGGCAACGCTTAACAGTCAACCACCCAAACCGCCGTGCTACTGCCCGCTTTAAAGTCAACTTTCAAATTTAATCCTTGAATAATAAAATTGAGGAAATTAAATATGGTATTGTTTAGCTTTTTTAGGAAATTTTCGGAACGGTGACGAGTATCTTGTATATGTCTGCGTATATTCGAGATGGCCACAAAATAGCGCATCTTGTCTATAATTTAATAGCGTTTACGAGATACCCAAAGTGAGGTCTCAAATAAAGAAAATCAGTTTTTTCGGTAACAGCTCATTTTATCGTGATAGAACAAGATAACCTTTTTCGAGTGTCTTCTTGTGTTCTTCAAGTATACCTCTTCAAAATTCCGAAAAAAATTATTGTTTTCGTCCAGTTTTCGAAACAAGGGCATACTAAGGCTCTTTTCTTTAAGGGATCCAAGTCTAGTTTAGACCAAGCATGCTAAGGAACATAATGCACGAATAGTTTTTTTTTGTGCCAAATTTGAAGAAAACTCTTACACTAGGAAAAAAATAATAAGTAAATAAATAAAATAATATACAGTGACTTCCGAAAAGTACGCACCAAATGGGAACTTTTTCTATTAGTATCTAAGATAAAAAAAAACTGTACAAAAAGTAAAACTCATTTGACAAAAACCTATTTTGAGTTACGATGCCATAGAATACAGGTAGGACAAAAAATGTAAAATTTTACAAGAGTAAAGTACTCTTGTTTGTGAAGATATTAAAAATATTTATGAGAAAAAGTGGTTAGAGTTAATATTTGAATTCAGATATGAATTTGTTGATTTTTCAATCTTTTTTTCTTACTTTCTACCTCGTACAACTCAACGTCTGTCTATGTAAAGCTGGAAGTATAACAACTTGTTATTGACTTCTGGGACTAAATTTAAACTTTTTCAATTTTTTTTTTGACATGGATTATTTTCTTATAATTTTTTTTTTTTCAAAAATTTATCGTTTTTTTTTTAATTTACCTACATAATTCAAATGAAATCTTGGTAAATCTTATAATTAAAAAATTAAAAATGTCACTTAAACCTTAAAAAAACCATCATAAACAAAATCCAAAGCTTATACAGGGTGATTCAAAATTGAGTGCAAATATTTTAAGGGCTTATTTACCAGCCAAAAATAAGAAGTTTTTTTCATATAATCGTATGTCCTAACTTGCTTCGTTTTCTAGATACAGGGTGTAAAATTTTGAAAAAAAAAATCGATTTTTTTTTAATTACTCAAAAATCTTTCAGCCGATTTGAATAAAATTTGGTAGGGTTATTTGTCGTTATAAGGAACTTCCTTTGATGGGAATAACATAAATTTATTAATTCCAGTGGCGTCTCAGAGGGCTACCTACTTGATACTTATAGGTAAAATTATGATACGCCACTGCTCTTTTGACAATTTATATTTTTTTTTAGATTAAGCGGTCAATATTGTAACTTTCTTGCCTCCTGAGCTTTACTCGTATTTAGCTTTGTTTCCAAGAAAAAAATCAAAATCTGTGCCAGGCCCTATTAAAACACAAGTAATAAATTCACATCGATTATTGAGATTCATTTAATTTAATTCAGGTAGCCCCCTGAGACGCCACTGGAATTAATAAATTCATGTTATTCCCATCAAAGGAAGGCCCTTATGATAACAAATAAGCCTATAAAATTTTATTTAAATCGGCTGAGGTTTTTGAGAAATTGATAAAAATCGATTTTTTTTTTCAAAATTTTACCCCCTGTATCTAGAAAACAAAGCAAGTTAGGACATACGATTATATGAAAAAAACTTCTTATTTTTGGCTGGTAAATAAGCCTTCAAAATATTTGCACTCAATTTTGAATCACCCTGTATAAAGTCGAACAAACAGTTTAACAGTATTTACAGGCCCGGAACAAAAAAAAAACATTAAAATCAAATGAAGCGACATCACACATCTGGCTTTAAATTTTAATTCTAAACAACTTTTTCTCATATAGTTTTTTTAATATCTTAATTCACAAACAAGGGTAGGTACTTTTATTGTAAAATTTTACATTTTTTATCCTACCCCATTATGTCACTGCTATTCTAAAAAGTTATACAGGGTGAGTTAAGTTTTGGTAGCAGGACTCTACCAGTTTATAGAATACTTTTTATAGCGACTATAGCGGTACTAATAAACATATATCCTGAATGACTTAGGAAAAAAGATATACAGAGTGTTGAATAATTTTCTTTCGCTTTCAGCGATAACGTGTCATTTTTCAATATTTAAATTTTATAATATTTATTCATTATTCGTTATAGATTATTCGTTATAATAATTTAGAGCAGACAAAAGTGACGATGGATCAGGTAAGTAAAACATCACTCGCAGGGATCGATGCTTCAAGTTGCGGTCCACCGTTTAACTTGTTGATTCAATAAATGAAATTTTTATTTTAATTAACCATCTCACTCACATCCATTTTCATCTTATTAGGTATATTCTTTAACGCCACTCTTTCACATTGTGACGGGTTTTAAACTTTAAATTTTACTACCACTTTATATAATTTGTTATAATTTGGAGTATAGTTAAAGATTTTCCTCTGAACCATGTGTTGAGCCATTTTTACATCTTGCTGCAAACCGCTCAACAAAATATTTTTAAGACTTTTTAAATCAATATAGGTACCTACTAAGGAAAAATATAATTTTCCAACACCATGCATCTTTTTTTCTGATCTATTCAATACATTTTGTGGGTACTTTTATTCCGTAAAAAATCTTATCAACTGGTAAAGTCCTGCTACAAAAAGCTGACTCACCCTGTTACATACAGTGTGACTACGATTAGAATGTATACAGGGTGATTCATAGTCGATGGTACCTTAGACGTTTACGGGAAACGAGTCATTGGATTTTTCTCAAAATTTAGTCACTTGAATAATTGGCTCTGCTGTATCGATCTAAAATATTTTCGGCATTGCAACATTGCCGCTTATTTCGAAAAATTGCAACAACGTTGATATTTTAAATGAGACACCTGTATATTATTACATTTTTAGATTGTCTGAGAAAATTCAGAAAGAATGGTTTTCACAGTTTGAGTTTAAACTGAGTAGCTTATG
Organism: Malachius bipustulatus; assembly: GCA_910589415.1. Taxonomy (NCBI): domain Eukaryota; kingdom Metazoa; phylum Arthropoda; class Insecta; order Coleoptera; family Melyridae; genus Malachius; species Malachius bipustulatus. The sequence continues at coordinate 13,097,583 of OU342630.1, forward strand.
AGTGATAAATAAGTGAAAATCGCCATCTTCCATTTTCAAGGCAGCTTACAATGAAAACGGCTCAAGAGATCAGAAAACTGTTTACATGTCCCTATCTTAATTTTTCATGTAGTATCCTATTGTAAGCTGCTTTGAAAATGGCGGTTTCCACTTGTTAATAACTCGAAGCTATTCAGTTTATAGTCAAACTGTGAAAACCATTCTTACTAAATTTTTTCAGGCAATCTAAAAATTCAATGATATACAGGGTGTCTCATTAAAAATATCAACGTTGTTGTAATTTTACGAAATAAGCGGCAACGTCGCAATGCGGAAAATATTTTAGGTCGATAGAGCAGAGCCAATAATAATTATTCAAGTGACTAAATTTTCATAAAAATCCAATGACTCGTTTCCCATAAACGTCTAAGGTACCATCGACTGTGAATCACCCTGTATAGCAGGGATATAAATTCCGTAAACCGTGAGAGACATAGGGTCGGTTGTGTTAGCAAAAAAATTGGTAATTTAGTGGTCAATGATATTCTGTTAAGAAAACTAGAAAATTCTCCTTACTTCTGAAGATCTTCGAAAAAACCGAAACTACCTACGATTTCGTTTTTATTATTTTTTGTGAAGTTATTTGGAAAGATGTAAATGAACAAAGGGCATTTTCTCATTAAAAAAAAACTGTGACATGCATTGTCGAATTCGTAATCGGAAATGCTATCTAGTACAGGGTGTACTTTATTTACGGGTCACTTAAAAAATAAATTTGATCGTGATTTCTTCATCTTCACAACTAAACACTCAATTGAAACTTTGTAAACGCCGTCTTGTAAAGCTAAAAAAGTAGCAATGAGAAAATGCCCTTTTTTACATCTTCCCAAATAGCTTCAGAAAAAAATAAAAACAGTCGGTTTTTTTTTTTCAAAAAAAAAAACAAATAAGATTTCGGTTTATTTCGAAGGTCTTCCTTCGGTTCTTCCTTGTCCTTGGCACACTGTATAAAAATATAGGAAAAGTTCTGAAACATGCACGTCGGTACTCACCTGAACTTGCTAATCTACTACTCGTAGGTCCAAACATTTGATAGGGATCTGAAAATAATAGCCAATCAATATTTAGCGTGACACATAACTTTATGGTATTGATTTTTAAATTAGGACTAGTCCGAAAGAAATCTTAATTTTCAGATTATTAAGCCTTCTGAAGGTTGAATTCTTTTAAAATGCTTGATTGCATTCTTTTGTGAGTTTTAATAGCGTTTTTTTTAATAACTAAAAATAACTAGTGATAATAAATAATAATTGGTTAGTGATTCGTATAGAGCTGTTCAGGTACTTCTGTTTATACAGTTTTTTTCTAGTTGGCTTCGAAAATTTTTGAAATATCAGATCTTAACGACTTATGTAAGCGTACAAAAAATCATTCAAGAATTTCCAAAAATAAGAAAGATATGGCAAAAATAAGAAATCAAATTTTTCAGTTTTTTCGGGATATTTCAGCAACGACTGAAAATATCCTAATTTTTTTTCAGATTATTACTCGGCGTAAAAATACGCAAATTTGCCCCAATTTAACCAACCTCGTACCTATCTCTACTGATAAGCGAGATACCATGGTTAGCCTCGAAAAATGGACAGCCTGTATACACTGGGTTATTCACTTCGTGGTTTCAGAACAATAGTGTTGACGTCACCGATATGTCAAACATACCTGTCATTGCTATTATTGTCAGTTTGTTAGGCCGTTGTCCGACTTTTACGAAAACGGATCGTTTGAGCATCGATCAACGTGTTAAAATTGCTATTGCTAAAAACTATTTTACAAAAGTAATGAAAATGGTTTATAAAGCAATAGGTTTTGAATGACGATTTTCCAAACAAAATTTTCTTCAGCGATGAGGCCCCATTTCTCACCCTGTGCATGGGTACGGAAATTTGTTACTCTGAAAATCCAACGTCATTACAGAGCGTCATGGTGTTATGCTAACAGACAGTTTTTGGCCTGCGATCCAGGATTTTTTTTATAGGGCATAAAAGTCAACGTTTGCCTAGTTATGGCCCAGATATCGCCAGAAATATGAGTACCTACCTATGTCAAAAAGTGGTGAAAAATTGAGTTAGAAATATCGACTTATGCAATAGAATTCGAGACGGCCATTTATAAAATAGTTTTTCACACTTAATAATGTCAAAGTCATAATGTCTTTATAAGAAAGAAAAAATTTATCAGAATCCTTTTTTTTTTTTGTGTCGCCGTTAAACATTTAGGTACCTTTGCAACCACAAATTGGTTAATCCAGAGTATACTAGGTGTTTCATTAGCACACACCCTAGGGTTTTCAATGGTAAAAATTTAGGATTGACTTACTAGACACTCAAACATCAAAGGTAACGAGACCGCCGATCAGCTAGCCCCGGAGGGACCAAAAACTCCCTCTGCACCCGAGCCTGCTATACCGCTGGCACTATGCGACCTTTACTCAATAATAAACAAGAACAATATGGAGGAGCATGTACGACGCTGGCAAAAAAACGTCGGCTGCTTCCGCAAACAAGTTATACCTAAAGGTACCTACCGACAAACTAATCAAATACTCCCTGCAAATATTCCATTTAACACTCAAACTAGTGGTTGACATCTAAAGCGGGCTCTGCGGACTACACAAACATCTACATACGATGGGAATCAACCCTGACCCTCTATGCAGGGATTGTCACGAAGAGGATGAGACTGTGGAACTTATCCTGTGCCACTGTCCTTCACTCTACAATCACCGTGGAGATATGGTTGGTTCACATCACCTCAACAATCTCTCTGGAATCCCTCGCAGGCGCCCTGTCCAGTTCTTTCTGAATCTGAGATGGCTTAAGGAAAGAGGCCACTAAGGTCATCTGAGGCCTTAGTGCCGGACTTAGTTAAGTCATCAGCGGACTTGTTCTGCCCTCTAAAGAATCCAGAATCCAGCTACATAGTTGTTTCAAATTTAGAAAGTATTAAAAACACGCAAAAACATTTAAAACCTCATTATAGTATAGATGAATATGGATGCAAATATTTTAAAGCTGTCATTAGCAGCAACATCCATTCTATTAAGTTAGCCTTCATAGCATTCAAGACTGTGAAAACGATATTGGGTTCAATTAACGAATTTTTCCAGTTAAACTTTTCAAAAACTATAAAACTTCATCAAAGGTTTTTTTGCCATAAAGCCTCTTGCCAGGTTGAGTGCTGTTAGCTGGGCCGATGTGATGAATATCTCCATAACTATGCTGGTTAGTTTTGTTAATCAGTTTTGCAAACTAGCTAAGCTCTATTATTCCCGAAGTATTATAGAGACTTATAAGTCTCTTCGTCACTTTCTCTTCAGCCGTATAATTCATATAAAATCAGTTCACAAATACATGATGTAACAATGATGTGGCCTAAAAAATCCAGAGTGCCACAACAATTTCGAAAGTAGGAACATAAATGATGTTAAACTTTCAGCTAACTCTAAAAGGAGTGATGAAGGCTTGTGCTAGAAAGAAGAAACTTCCTTATCACAATTAATAACCACCCGTCGCGAAGAACTAGGATGCCAATAAATTAATTTCTGGGCTCAGGTGATTAGTGATAGCATCTAAATTGATATTAGAACCGCACCTCGATATCTGGAGCTGCAAATAAATATTTATACGCACCACGGGACCAGTCTATTAGATGTACATTTATAACTTGTGATGTAATGCAATATGTTTAACGTCTCGGCTTTTGTGCTTTCAGAGGAACCCCTCGTGACGGAGTGACGCTCCCCCGTTCTTTGCACAGTCTGGGATTGACATGCGGTGGCGCCTACGCTCCACTCGTGCGAATCATTCGCATTTTATCACAATATCCCTAGACAATATCTATATGTGTGATCGTCGTGTTACGGGTTATCGCCGTTATTCTGCGAAATAAGCTTTTAAATTCACCACAGGGGGATTCGGCGATCAGACGAAACGTTAGCATTCGATTAAAAAGTTTTAGTTTCATATCGGCTTATTTATTCAATTATATGTTCCATCATAGTCAACGTTTTTTCATAATCCCCCATTTTCAGTCAAACTGTACATTAATATTAAGAGGGGTATTTCGGTATTTCAAATTGATCGGACATTTACCAATTAAGGGAGCACTAATAAGAGATTTTTCGCTGTGGAGCCTGAGCCAGTATATAACTTCACCCGGGATTCCATCCTCAATTGCATCAGATATCTTCAGCGATGACGAAATAAAGTTAATCCTCGTTGTCAAAAAGATCAACTCGGAAGTTTACCTTTATTGGCTTCTGGCAGCTTATAAGTTGATTTCCATCGATTCCCATTTTCTCAAGCAGGTCTTCTGTGTTCCTCACCGTGTAAGGATCTAAGTTTTGATCGCAATATTAAACACAAAATAAAATACTAAGTAGTAATATTTGTTGTGAATCCTGCTATTTAAATGATTGACGAGATCATACAGGGATATCAACCTATAAGTCCAGGATGAATACCATTCCAAATGGAGTTCCGCAAGGCTCGGTTCTTGACCGCTATTATGGATCATATTCATGAACGACTTAGCTAGTGTTCTCAATGGTCGGTTCTTATTTTATATGCAGATGACTCTTTTTTCATTGGATACATTTTGGACAAGATTCTGATCTTCTGCAAGAGAACCTGCGCCTATCCAAGGGGTGGTGTCACAACAACAATTTAAATATCAACAGCTGCAAGTCCACAATGGTGTGGTGACATATTATGTAGTCTTGGTAAGTGCCCCATCCATGTTCAATGGTAAGATTGGAGCAGGTCAACCCTAGTTCTTGTCGATTTATTGAGGACCTTGACGTCTTGTTTGAATTAACGCTTTCTGTCGGCCCGCGTATGGTTGAAATCAATGGTGGTTAGAGGCTTGATCTCTACTGATCAGCATGGATTCATGCGGGGCAGATCCAATATGACTAACCTAGTTACATTGACGCAGTACATGTCTCTGGATGATAGGGGACAGGTTGACGTTATATATGTAGATTTTTCGAAGGCATTCGATCGTATAAGCCACTCGGTCATTTTAAGCAAACTGAAGAGCTATGCATTCTGTCAAGCGCTGATATCGTTCCTTAAATCGTATCTAGAGGCCAGGCAACAATATGTATCATGTAATGGTTTCAACTGAATTTTTTTTTTATCTATAGCTCTGGTGTTCCGCAGGGCTCCAAACTGGGTCCTCTGTTATTCACCCTTTTCATCAATGACTTAACTGAGTCGGTGGATTGCCGTGTACGGTGTACGGATTATATGCTGATGACTTGAAACTGATTAACCACATAGACTCTTTCAGGGATTGCTTATTTTCTCAGAAACAGCTTGCTGGACTGGAACGGTGGTGTCGTGATAGTTGTCTTGATGTAAACATATCCAAATGTAAAGTGGTCTCTTTTAGCCGTAAGTTGTCCACAGTGTTATATCAATATTCGTTGAGAGACTGCACACTAGAAAGATGTTCTATGGTTAAGGATCTGGGAGTCTGGTTTGATGCCCGGCTGACATTTAATTATCAGATTCGACACGTTACTTCATGTGCACTCAAAATGCTGGGATTTGTGATTAGAAACTGTAGACATTTCACGAATATAAATGCTCTGAAAAGCTTATATTTGAGTCTTGTTCGTTCTAGACTGGATTACTGTTCCTGATGTGTGGTATCCTTATTATGAGGTTCGTGAAGAGGAGTTGGAAAGGGTACAGAGAAGATGTATAAAGTTCCTTTTTTTTGGCGAAGAAGTGTATCCCTGTCAGGGCTATGGTAATGGGTTACTTTTAGCGAAGTTTTAAATGTTGTCCTTGCGAACTCGGCACATGATAGGCAATGTAATTTTTACACATAAATTACTCCATGGTTTAGTTGACAGTCCACAGATTCTGTCTCAGCTATCATTCTTCGTGCTTACCGGTAATAGTCGTAGCCATAATACTTTTTATAACAGACCTGCAAAGACTAACCTCGTGCTTAAGTCACCTCTCTATGTCATGATGCACAATGTCAACCGGATTTCTGAATATAATAGTGATGTTAATTTTGATAGTCAATCAACGGTACTACGTATATCTCTACATCTAGCACATGAACACGACTTTATGAGTGTTGTTATAGTCGGTAGCTTAGAGAAGGAAAACTGTATAATTCATTTGATTGTTGTTTTTACTTTATTAGTTATTAGGTACTCCCTGTTATAGGACTAGTTCCGTTGGGTATAACACACCCCAAGTTTAAGGTGTTTGGGAAGCTTACCTTATCAGAGTGGAAATGCTGTCTTCTAATCGGTCTTATCTACATAGTTAAGACCAATGTTCCCTCTTAAAAAAATCATTTCAGTTTTTACGTAGGTATACACATCTCATAATACCTAAAATTGTCTACGTTACAGTAACGTGGCAGCTTTTGAGGTATTATTTTGTGACCCGTACAGGATCCAACGAGCTGTTCAAGAATATCTCAGCAGCTTCCTCATCTATTCATTTTTTCTCTAATACCCTGTATAAACGAGACATAAAACATCTAAAGACGTTATGATTTTAGATATTTTATTTTCCAAGAGTTGTCGTCGCTTTTGTTGTTCTGAAAGTCGTTCCGCTTCACTTAACTTCAAAGCTTAGTCATACCGAAGTTTTTTTATGTAGCTTACAAATGTTTTATTTTCCTATAAAACGATGCCGATTTTCCAGGACGACTTCGACCAAATAAATGTTAAATCCGGTCTGTGGACATAGCAAAGCCATGCATTACGCCAAGAAGTCCTAGACAAACATGGCAAGATGTGAGAGCAAATAAAGAACCCAATTTTGTGTAGTCATATGTGTAACGTGGATGGGGCGAGCTATTTGAGAGAGTGTGCAGAAAGCACTGTTCGTTCATTAAATAGAGCAATAAAATTGCTTCTCCAACATGAGGGTGGACGGCATATGCTACTGCACTAATTAATGAAAATTAAAATTTTTATGATTTTCCAATATGCACTGGAATTTTTTTTTAAATAATTTCATTTCAATGACAAGCAAGTCTGTTGATAAAGTTGTAATTTGGACCTTATACAGGGTTCTCATTTCATCTGGAGACATTTAAATAGGTATGTATACCAAAAACTACGCATCGAATCAAAAAAATGGGTAATAAAAGTTATCAATCTGGAAGGGGGACCTCCAATGATGCCAAACTCGATCAATCTACCTCCATTTCTTAGGGGTCGGGGGCAGCAACTTTGAAATCTTAAATAAGCACCCGCTGTTTTTATTGAAGATTCGGATTTTACGGGTAAAACTCGCGGGTAATTGCTCCCCCTTTCCCCCTCTATACAGGTATGGATGAACTTGAAATTTTTATTTTTTATTGCAGATTCGGATTTTGTGGCTAAAAATACGTAGAATTTGTTTAAATTTTATTCCTGATTTCTGAATCTTTTTGGTTTAATTTTTGGATGTAGATATCAAGACAAATCTAAAAAAAGATAATTTCGGTTACAGAGCCATCTGTCATTAATCTAACAAATACTCCAGACCAATCTGTCATATTTTTGGTCGTAAAACTCGAATCTGAAATACAAAATCAGGGTTCCTACCTCACCTACTTGGAGGGGGAAGGGGGGAGCAATTTCCTATGAGTTTTACCCATAAAATCCGAATCTGCAATAAAAAACGAGGGTTGTTATTTTTTTTGGATTTAGATTGTAAAGCTGCTACCCACCACTACTAGGGGGTGGGGGTAGGTTAGTCGAGTTTGATGTCATTTGATGTCCTGAGCCGATGCGTAGTTTTTGATATTATTTGAATCTCTTTAGATAAAATTAGCACCTTGTATTATAATGAAATTGAAATTCGGCTGCACTCACCAATACCGCTAGACTTGGAGGTATTTCACAATAATTTGCCATTAATTTTGTTTTTCCGTCAATTAAAATTTAAATGGACCAAATTTTATCTGCTCTAGGTCAATTTAATACTGTTTTATTATTATTATTTAAAACAGTAATACTAAAGAAACAATACTGTATGCAGATATATAGGGTGGGGCTTCGAAAACATACAGCAAGGCATAACTGCCAGGGAAATAACTTTTGGACAAAATACAGAAATAACTCAGGTTTATTTGTAAGGGGACAGCTTTTGACTCAAATACCTTCAACCGCATAAATGGTTGAAATTGAAATAATATTTCAATAAGACGGAGCTCCTCCACATTACTCACTACATGTGCGTAATTATTATAACGACACGTTTAGAGGCCGCTGATGGAAAAAAGGGGTGAAATTGAGTAGCCAGCCTCCTCGTTAACCCGGCTTAAGTCGTTTGGATTTTTTGTGGGGATCCATAAACATCAAAGTGTATCGCACTCCACCTTACGCATTGGAAGCCATGTGAGGACGAATCATTCAAAGCAATATCGCTTAATGACATGGCAAATACCCCAGAATGTAACGCCAACGATTTAAAGATAACCTGTTTGGCTTTATGGAGGTTGGAGGACAACATTTTCAGCGTACCTTTGAATAATAAGGGACGTTTTCAAGAAACCTCTATTTAATTTTTGCATTTTTCGGAAAACATGTTGTTGGCATTTCAAAGCTCCATGTCATTCAAACGAATGTATAGAGTTTGAAAGCTCTGTTCAAGGTATGCACTTGATCCCCATGTATCCCATGTTGAAAAATTTGGAGGATGACACTTAAGGGGTTGAAGGTATAGCAATGGTTTTTAAGGCGGTACATTTTCGGTGACCCATCCTGTACATTAAAATATGTATTCGTAACGATCCATAAGTTTTGAGAGAAAAATTACTGTTTATTTTCTTTTTTACATTTTACTTTTAATTTGGGTACCTACCTAAGTATAATAATTATGGTTTGATTGTTTCAAAATAACTGTAATGTTAATGCCAGTTGTTATTCTCAAATAATCGGTATTTCGGCCGAATCTCTAAATCCTTCAGTAGATAGGCGTCAAATAGTCGCAAACTGTGTTTCGAGCACATGGGCTACTCAAAGTAACGAGTAATTTAAATCTGTCGTTACTACCCAATTCGGCTCTGACATCTCTAGTCCCAGCTCAATAAAATTGATGTAATGTAAGCTATATGATGACGTTTCTGACATTTAGCATTATTGAGTTACTGGCCGTTCAATTTTTTTTTCAAAGGAAAGGTTAAATTAATAACCAAGAAAATTAATATTCATTAGACAAAGAACATAATTACTGAGCAGGTGCGTCATATTTGACAAGGAAAACCACACAGTGCGAAATAATCGTTCGCGTATATACAGTGTGACCCATTTGTTCTTGAAACACCCTGTAGAATCTTAATTTATGGTGCGATTTTAAAGAAATTTCTTTTAAATCATAGAGCTTAATAAACTATATTTTGGGAGCAAAAAGCGTCTCATTCTTACAATATCCAATGCCTACTAGATCAGTGTTTACTTGTAAAATCTCAAAAATTCATATTAACGATTTTTTTACAAAAAAACTGTGCACGCTGCTACTGGATTCACCAGCCCTCAAAACGGTACTGTACTAAATTTTATTGGAAATGTCAGAGTAATAAGGATCTTGCAGTTATTTTAGAAATTCATAATAATACTCCGAATTTTCATAAATTAATTTGAAAAAGGTCAAAAGCTATCATAAGTAAAAATTAAAATTAAAAAAAAAGTAAAAAAAAAGTAAAAATAAAAATAAAAAATATAAAAATAAATAAAAATAAATAAATAAATAAATAAAAAATTATAATTAAAAAACTAAAGTACCTACATTAACACCAACTAGACGTACAATTTCTATTTTGTCTCTCTTGACCTTTTCGAATAAATTAATGAAAATTCGGAGTTCTATTATGAATTTCTAAAATAACTGCAAGATCCTTATTACTCTGACATTTCCAATAAAATTTAGTACAGTACCGTTTTGAGGGCTGGTGAATCCCGTGGCGTGCCCAGTTTTTTTCTAAAAAAATCGCTAATATGAATTTTTGAGATTTTACAAGTAAACACTGATCTAGTAGGCCCTGGATATTGTAGGAATGAGAAGCTTTTTGCTCCCAAAATATAGTTTATCAAGCTCTATGATTTAAAAGAAATTTCTTTCAAAATCGCACCATAAATTAAGATTCTACAGGGTGTTTCAAGAACAAATGGGTCACACTGTAGATGTTCGTAACACGTGGAGAATTTGTCATCGATAAATCATGTGTTTTAATTCATATAATACAGGGCAAGTTTTTTTCAATGTTTAGCACAGGGATCTCGCAAACTACTGCTGCAGGCAGTTAGAGGAACGGAGGGGGAAACAAGTAGAGTTTTATGAGCTAAATTGAAGATTTTTGGAATCTTTTTCAAATTGGAAACTTTTATTTTTCTGGAAATCTTATGGGTTACTGATAGTTGACATAAACTAAATTTCTTTATATCGAGATAGCCCTCTCGTTAATGGGATTGGAGAAAAATCGCAAAAGAAAATGTTTCAGATGATTTCATAACCAATAGAATGGCTTTATAATATTTTTTATTTGTCATGTCATTTTCGAGTTATGACATAAACCTGCGGTTTTCGAATGTAAAAACCTTCATAACTTTATTTTCACTAAAAACCATATCGAGTTTTATATCATCGTCATCGTATTTAAAATACCTTTTTAAATGATATAATAGCTAACTATGACTTATATTAAAAAAAAACACAAGTTTATGTCATAACTTGTAAATGACACGACAAAAAAGAAATAATTTTTTTATAAAACAATCTAAAACATTTTCCTTTACGATTTTTCTCTAGTCCTATAATAATAGGAGCTCAGTATAAAGGAATTTGCGAATTTAGTTTTTGTCAAATATCTAGAAACCCTAGAAAATTTTCAGAAAAACAAATGTTACTTCGAATTTAGCCCATAAAACTGCACTTGTTTCCCCCTGAAAAGAAGTCGTTTTTATATTTTTCCTGGAAAATTAATTAATAAACGAAAATATTTAAGGGGCAAAAAAGTTGTATTTTTAAGTGCTTGATCTGAAAAAAAATTAAAATAAAAAAAACTCAGTAGCTTACATTTTTTTTGGTCAATATTACTCGGGAGACTATACCCCACGAGACGCCACTGGAACTTATTTAGATACTAATAAAAAACATTTTTTTTATAACTTAGGACACCTGTATCTTGAAAACCAGACACTTCAGGGCAGATGTTTATATGAACTTTTCTACTTGAATTTGGTTCAGGAACGCGCCCTTTAAATAATTACGGCCTATCATTAAGTAACACCCTATACCGGGTGTCCCAGACTTAATTGACCAGGCCATATCTCATATACAGCTTGATATAATCGAGCCGAATAAAAGGCATATTATTATCATTTTTCAAGCTGTATAACATGACAGCATGAAAACAACCCCCACTCCAACATCCCCTAAGTTACAGCATCCACCCTTAAAAAAATGAATAGCACCCTGTATATATTTTTGTATATTCAAAACCAGTGTTCGATTCTCTATTCAGATGATTTTTCAGATTCAAAATTGGTTGAGAAATAACCAAGAAAAGGTTCATCAAGGTGGTCATGACTTTTTATCTGAACTTTCTCTGAATGACTTTAGCTGTCAAAATTTATCAATATTTTGGTCATAGTTTTTAATTAGCAGGTCATAGTCATCATAATGATGACTGTGATACTATTAAGATTCATGATAAAGTGCTTTGTCTCTTGTTTTATTTTAAAAAATTTCCCAATAAATCAGAATTATTAAATAAACTGTTAAAAACTATGAATAAATATTGATAAATTTTGACAGCAAAAGTCATCCAGAGAAAGTTAAGATAAAAAGTCATGACCACCTTGATGAACTTTTTCTTGGTTATTTCTCAACCAATTTTGAATCTGAAAAATCACCTGAATAGACAATCGAATACTGGTTTTGAATATACAAAAATATATACAGGGTGCTATTCATTTTTTTAAGGGTGGGGGCTGTAACTTAGGGGATGTTTAAGTGGGGGTTGTTTTCATGCTGTCATGTTATACAGCTTGAAAAATTATAATAATATGCCTTTTATTCAGCTCGATTATCTCAACCTGTATATGAAATATGACCTGGTCAATTAAGTCTGGGACACCCGGTATATGTATAATCGTTCAGTATTCAACGTAATCGTACATCAGAAGAATTATTATTTGTCTATGTGTAGAGACCCGGTACTCGCACGGTATATGATAAAATTGAGTTGAAATTCCATTACAACAAAAATTCGCGAACATTTGGGTGGATGCAACTGTGCTGTCATGGAAATTCCAGATGAATTTTACCATACTTTTTTTTTTTTTTTTTTTTAAAGAGGGAGCATCGGTCTTAACTGTGTAGGTAAGACATAGTCGCTCCACTCTGGTAATTTGGCTTTGAGCACGAACTCTTTAGCCACACACACTTTAAATTATATATTTGCCTTTTAAACGTTCGATCGCTTGTTTTACTTTTCACAGACATTCGAAAATGAATCTGAAAAGTAAATCGGGCCGAGGTGAGTTTCGAACCCGCGATCTATGGCTTCGTGGGCCAGCGGAGAACCACTTGGCCACGCAAGTCACTTTTTTACCATACTGTAAGTGAGACTTTGTTCAGCATTGTTAATAAATAAAAAAAATCTTTTTAACGAAAAGAAATCTATCTCTTTTCGTCAATGAATTAAATATATTTGACATCTATCTTTTACGGCGCCTATGATTTAAAGTTCAAATTACACAATACAATTTTGTCGGTCATATTTGCATAGCCGCAACTGTACCTACATATACTGGACTAAAAATAAAATAAATAATTCACGATTTAGAGATGCGAGTTATCGCTGATTTCAAAGAAAAACTAACTTAGTAAAGAGAAAATGGCTAAAAAAATACAAATTATCTCCCAATTCCACATGTGAAAAAGCAATGATAAAATTGGATTTTTCCGACAGTGTCCAGAAATTCGATTAGGTAGTGATTGCTATGTTATTTTATTTAAAAGTTCATTAGGAGCGTTGATTGGCAACAATCCTTCGCCTCGGGCATGATAAGGCAGTTTCTGAGGGTGAAATCTCCCTTTCTTCTCGTGTATTAAGTCGCCGATCAAAGCCTGATTCTATAATTACCTGATTATGGCCCTGCCCTGATTCAATCATTGTCACATAACCCCAAACATTGCTCCCTTGTGTTTGTTACTGGTCATTACTGCAGAACACAGGACACCAATCAACTTTTCATTTGATCGTCGAACTCCCTATTATTGCGTTTCATTGATTGAGATTCAGTTATCTGCGAGGATGTTCTACTGCTTTCACTATACTACGCCCGTCGACAAATTTCATAGAAACGCTAGAGCAATAAAAGAGAAATTATACGAATTGGGGTGGAAACTGCGATGATGAACTGTTCCAGAAGCAATCATAAATAAATATATCTTTTTATTTTTCTTTATATTTTATATTATTGAACTACAAGCATGGAAACTATCTATTGAATGATCAGAGTATGAATATTTGAATCATTTTAATCATTTGCTGTAATTAGTCAAAAGAGAAATTCTAGTCAATTCTTGGAATTGGGCGACGAGCACAACGGTGATAAGGATAATGTAATAATTCTCGGAAGCGATAAGACTACAGGACGGTTCGAGATCGATGCATCATGCACCGTGCATGGCGCCACACTGTCTAAAACTGTTTCTGAAAACTTGTTCGTTCTAATAATGATAAGTGTATTTAGTTTATAATAAGTGTATTATGGAATAGATTTACTGATACTGTATATTAATCAACTCCTTTATTAATTATTATTAATAGGTACGTACAAGAAATTGCCATCCTAACAGACAGCCAATCAGCCATAAAAGCACCGAGCTCATTTGTCATCAGTTCAAGAATGGTATGGAAATGCCTAATAAAGTTAAACAGACTACGCAAAGAAAACAAAGGAACTCTTCTCTGGGTGCCAGGACACACAGGTGTGAGAGGCAATGAAGAAGCAGACAGCCTCGTAAAGCGGGGAGCTTCAATGCCGCTTATAGGGACAGAATCTTTCTGCGGACTAGGAGAAAATATCTTCAAAGAGAAGATAAGAAAGGAAGAAGAAACCCAAAGGGAGAACCTCTGGAAGAACCGTCCGGGACTAAGACAGACCAAGATAATGCTTGAGAAGTTTAACCAAAAACGATTTGAAACCTGCATCAAACTAAAAAACTTCTGATCATAAGACTTCTGATCTACTCATCGAATACTATCGATCCCCAAAGTTACAATTTTAATCCGGAGCCAATTTCCATAAGGATTCTGCGGTGACCTTTCTCATTCGGCTCAGAATTCAAAAGGGAGCGGGAGGCTATTAAAATTTCCTCACTGACAAACAACACTGACATCATTTTTGGGTAGATAATTAAAGTACTTTTAAAATGAGGTCTTTCATGACCCCCATGCCGTTTGAAATTTTGAAGTTGATAGGAAATACGCTAAAATATTAATACCGGAACTTTCTCTCAAAACGAGCGTTTTATTCAGCGTTGATTTTTAAAACTCTCGCTATATTTCACCAAATATAACTTTTAGTGACACCAAGTCACGATTGGCGGCGCTGCTAAAGTTGTCGCACCTCGACGCAATGCATTGCACCAAAGCTCTATTTCATTCGGCTCAGAATTTTAAGAGAGGGGATGAGGGTCTATAAAAATGCACGCTGGTGTATCTTGTTATCCGCATTTATAATGAAGGTAGTTGCGTGAAGGTCAAATGAATAAAACAATTGTGGGGACAAATACCGATTTTTTCAATTCGACCGGTGTATGTACACTATTTATATTAAAGGTCGCTAGGAAGGGTAGGGAAACAAAGAATACTAAGGACGCCATGGGTCGAAAGAAAACAAGAAGTTGATGTAAATTTGAGATTAAGCTTAAAGAGATACGGCTTAGGGAAGTTCTCTAAACTAGTACATTAACGAAATAAAGACTTAAAGAAACATGCTGCTTTAGAATAGTAGGTTAAAAAAGGTATTGACGTTCCAAATCCAAAGGCCACCAAGATATATCAAAATAACAATTTTTGGTCAAACAACTCTCACGTTTTATTACAAGTAGTGATGGCCATTGTCAACAAAAAACATCCGATGCTAAAAAAAATTATTTTAATTTAAATATACCTAAATGTGGACTACTATGTATGTATGTAGGAGTCTTTCAACCTGGCACGAAATATTTTGAGCCGATGGAAAAGTACTTCAGCATATTTCAAGCGGAAATCCACACAAGAACACCACTTGTCATAACTTGACTCAACAAGAACACCTCTCACATAGCCAGAACCTTTCTGTGGACTATGACAACTAAAAAAGATTTTAAGCCTGTATTAAACTCAATTTGAAACCACATTGAAAGTGTGGCTTCAAATATCTAATAAATCCATTATCTCAGTTATACTTGAGCTTAGAGAAACCAAATTTGGTACATGTTATGAGTGTATCAAGAATCTACAATAAGTAGAGTTAAATTGTAGCATTTTAAAGGGTCGATATGGGATGATGTACCTTTCAAATGTCATAAAATTTTTTAACCCGTGAGCCGATTTGAGAAATTATATAAATTTAATAATTATTAATTATATATCTTCTTCTACTGGTACCTTGACCGTTCAACGATCGTTGGTTATCATGTTGGCTACCATGTTGACAATTATTGTTTTGTTGACAGCTGCTCGGAATATTTGAGCTGTAGACTTCCCGTACCACTGTCTCAAATTCTTCAACCACGATGTTTTCCTTCTCCCTGTACCACGTTTGCCGATAATTGTTTCTTCTTGGTATAATAAGATGTTAGATCTCATATTTATCCGGGTGTCTTATAATAAGACCAAAATACTCTAATTTGTGATGTTTGATAGTTCTAAATAGATCTAAATGTTTCTAGATCTTTGGCCATGCGAGCGAGAACTATGTTGTTGTTAATTCTGTCCACCCAACTGATCTACAGGGTGTTCTACAAGCTCTATGACAAACTTTGACAGATGGTAGGTTGCTTGATTTTAAACATATTTTTTTTAATAAACATGGGTCCGATTCGTTTTTGTTTAGAAGTTACAAGCATTTAACCTTTATTAACAATCAACAATAAAAATTTAAATTAAATGATAATCACAAAACTTAAGACTATCAAAATTGTTCGAAATGTCCACCCTCAGCTTGAATGCAAGCCTCACATCGACGAACTAAAGATTCGGTCACTCGAAGAATGAGATTTGGATCATTTCTTATTTGGTTAGCTGCATCTTGAATTCTTTCAAGTAACTGCTGATGGGTAGCGATTTCAACATGGTAGACCAGCTGCTTCATGTGCCCCCATAAATAAAAATCCAGAGGATTCAGATCGGGAGAACGAGGTGGCCATGATATTGGACCTCCTTGACCTATCCATTTATTCGGGAAATGTTCATTTAGCCAAGCAGCAACTTGTCTTCCTCTATGTGGTGGTGCACCGTCATGGTGATACCACATATTTTGAATAATATTGAGTTGCACGTCATCAATAAACTCTAAAAGGTCGTGTTCTAAGAATGCTTGTAACTTCTAAACAAAAACGAATCGGACCCATGTTTATTAAAAAAAATATGTTTAAAATCAAGCAACCTACCATCTGTCAAAGTTTGTCATAGAGCTTGTAGAACACCCTGTATAGTGATCGTCGATACACCCACATCTCGAATGATTCCAGTCGTTTATAAGCATTATTGTTTCAGTGAGTGTCCATGCTTCCATGGAGAACTCGACAAGAGAACTGGAAAGACAACAGCGTAGGTATACCATTTTCATTCTTAATTTCAATGTTAGGTCGTGACTGTTTAACACTCATTTTCATAAAGACGGCACTGGCTTTCTCTATGAATACCAATCTGAATCTGAATCTATGAATACTCAATCAATACCAATATTGGTAATGAATACCAATATTTTAGCTTCTGTGGATTAAGGAGAAAAAATATTGTTTTTAGGAAAAAAATTGTTTCCCGTAAAAGATGTTACCTAGTATGATCTCTAACAAAGCAACTCATTCTTTAAATTTTAGCTTCACTATACCGTTTCGAAAATAAAGGGACTAATTTTGCGACATGTTAATGGATACTTCGAAAGCTAGTAAACATAAACGTATGAAAATACTTTAGAAACTCGTAATTAAAGCTCTTTCAAACTATGTCCCATAAGCCTGTACGCCTCAGGCTGCCTTTCTGGAAAAATGTTGTATTCTTTTGTTTGTAAATAAAGACGCTATCAAAGAATCTCACAGCTCGTACACACCCTGTAGAAAAGAAAGTTATTCTTTATATTTAAAACAACAAACTTTTATCACCTAAGACTCTCAAGAATTATTTTTAGTTACTTTTAAGAGCGGTTTTTTACTGATATTCTATACAATGTGTAAATTTACTGATATTCTATACAATGTGTAAAGTTTTCGCTTGAAATATTCATTCTGTTTAGTGAAAACTGACTCTGACTGGAATTGTATTGCGAAACGTGATGTGGTATCAACACGATGGCGTGTCACCGCATTCCGCAACAGTTGTTCTAGTACGCATGGCCAAACAACTATTTTAATGGAAGGTGGATGGGTCGTTGTCCAATTAAGCGGCTGCTAGGTAGCCAGATTTAAATCCAATAGAACTATCTAAAGCCACGTAAAACAATAGTTAGTTTATGCAGAAGAGCTATTTGAATGTTGTAGGTACGTCAAATTAAAAAAAAAA